>LPNX010930030.1:56412-145800 GCA_001517045.1 Pseudotsuga menziesii | reverse complement strand
ATATATATATATATATATATATTATGAACTAGAATGCTATGAAATGAATATATGAATATGCAATATGAAATTATACGAATATATGAATAAGAAATTATATGAACGAGATCACTATGAAAATGAAATTATATATATGAATATGAAATTGCATAACTTTTAAATCATACCAATATTGTTAGAAATGGCATTTGATTCTCTTATCATAGGTTTATTTGCAACTTCTTCTCCTCTCAAGATTGTAAAGTCCTCGACCCTCCGACCGATGAAGAGGACGCTACCAATCTCTGCTATCTACCCGGGATGCCAACCCCATGAACATACACATAAAAATTGAAATGCTTTGGACTAAAACATGCATACATTATCACCATATTGCAGAAGCAAAACCATACATTCAATCATTAAGCATTTTCATTGTAATTCAATATCAAATGTAATTGCAGGGAATTAAATACAAGAATACTTATCTTATGAAGAAGAACACCCCGTAACCAGCTATGTCACTGCAATGTTCCACCCAACCATAGGCCAGTGTGCTCCTTAATCTCTCAGCAACACTGCCACCCCCGAGCTGGGCATGATTCCCCAAGGAATAAGGAAACTAGGCAGGCTCACACATAGCCAGACATATGTCAAGATTCGATCAAGCCCACACAGTTGTGTTTATCAGAACAATAGTACACAAAAACACATAACCAAGCCAACAAGTTGGGTTTATCAGGTTATCAGGAGATGGAAGCACCTGTTTGCTAAGCTAGTGGGCTCACTGAAGAGCTAAGGATACCTTCACAAGAACTAGCTTGACTCCTAAGACATCTACACACACCCAACACAAGGAATCATTCCCTTCTCTACTGTACAGTCCCTCCGGACATGAATTTCCTTCCAGTGCTATTTAGGGGGTGTAGAGAAGAGAATCAACCCTCTATCTCTGTCTATGAGGCTCTTGCAAAACACTAGGGTTTTCAAGCAACATCCTTTCCACTCCTACACAGTCCAAAGACCAATTGCATACACAACAATATACACCATTTCTGGATAGAGGAGACCACTTCAGCCACAGAATTAATTTCCACGGAGGGTAAGATCAACCCACTAACAACAAAACATATCCCAGGGGCGTTTTGGCGCTAACGTGGCAAAAAACGAATACCATACACAATAATTACAATGCTGGGAAACACAAAAACAATTTTCATCTTGACAACCATTGGGGAAATGCAACAAAAAACATTAGGGAAGAAACCCAACCGCAACAACATCACAAAATGAAATTCTCAGCCGCCAGGAAATGAAGAACGACTGTCCATGTGAGGAAGAAATACACAGCAATCCAAAATCATGGATTTCACACTCAGGAAATTCCCAACCGCTTAAGGAAGTCCCAACGTGGGTGAAGGATACTGATAAAAATGCCCAGGAGCCCAAATCGTGAAGGAAGAACAAACAACAAACGAACTTGTGGAGGTAAGAACAAATCCTAAGCTTCCCTGCGTGAGCCCAAAAATGGAGAACGTGGGTGTATGGGAAAATGGCATGCATTTTTTGGTGTTTGCTTACCCCAAAAATCAAAACTGATTTTCCCCAAAAATGGGTTATCCTCGAAATTCGAACTTGCTTCCCATGCTCTTCCCATCCCCATGCAATAACTAACTCAACCACATTCTGGAATAATTTAATGATTGGGGAAAAAGACAAAATGGGTAGTTGACTGATTGGTGGGTTCTCCCTTTGACATTTGGATTTTCCCAATTGGCCCAAAGGTTTAAATAATTTCCCTCCCTATCCTTGGGAAAATCATGCCCCCATCTCATTATTTGTTGCATAGACATAGCTGGTTGTGGGTTTTTAATTAAATTGCATATTTACATGATGCCCGAAAATTATAATGTGCTGGCTAGCATAAAATATTCCTTCAGTAATGATTTTACTTGACGGAACATAAAACGATAAATCGATGGTGGGGATTTTTTTTAAGCTCCACACCATGATTAATTATAATATTAACATCATATACATTTTAATGCAAGCAGGGTCGAAACCGGGGTGTTACAAAGATTGCTCTTTTTTCCACTTTCTTTTTCTATCTTTCTCTCTTATTTCTTCGGTGTTGCTTTGATTCCTAGTAGATATTTTACTTCGACGTTTCTTGCTTCCCATTGTGATTGATTTATAATCCAAATTCATACTTGCAAGAATATGTAAACACAATACACACTGCTAAATTTGCATTAGAACATAACCATTGTTTCAAATAGGTTAGTCAATTGCAAAGGATAAAATTAGTAACATGTTTATGTTTTATGTTTTATGTTTATATTGACTTCCTTTAGGAATTCGGGTGGGAAATGAGGTTGGGAAGGTAGTTGGAATGGAATTAATGCCATCAAAACCTAAGTTCATTCCTAGGAATTTTTGTAGGATTTTAACAAAAATAGGACCTCGATCGAGGTCATAGCTCGATCGAGGGTTTCAGAATTACCTCGATCAAGGGTTTCAGAATTACCTTGATCGAGGTTTTATTAGACCCTCGATTGAGGGTTTAATAAAACCTTGATCGAGGGATTTGAATACCTCGATTGAGCTCTAGACCTCGATCGAGGGCTTGAAGAATAGAGAATTAGCCCTCTTACAGAAAAAACAATGTTTCTATGTGTCTTCCAAGGGTGTAAACCCTGCTATTCATGGCACATAACTGAGCAAAGTTTGTACTGATATATTCGTCACTGAATCCTCTATCCATTGAGGTATCATGCATGCGTTTTGGCATTCATATGGGTTTTTTTATTTTGTTCTAAAACTTACACTTAGAAAACCTGACAACAACTTCGAAGAAACTCAAAGAAAAATCTGCAGGGTAAAAAATACACATCCAAAAATTTTCTTAAAAATGCACAGCCCACACATCGATGCGTCCTCTTCAAAAGGGTATCTTTGGTTTTTAAATTTTTGAAAATAGTGAAAAAAATATGGGATGGACACACATGTGTATAAAATGATGTTGAAATCATATGTGGTCTCTTTCGAAAAATAATAAATAATTGTATATTGCAAAATAAATTAATTAAAAAATATGCAAACCATATTGCATTTTGTGTAGATCATGCTCATATATATATATATATGTATGTATGTATGTATGTATGTATGTATGTATGTATTTTAAATTATTAATGTAAGATTGACTTATTGGGTTGGGACACGAGCCACTAATTAACTTCTTCAAATTTTGAAGGTCACATAGTTCATTAAATGCATGGGGGCTTCACTTGTTGGCCAATATCCTAGCACGTTAGTTCATATTGTGGGTTTTAAAATTGTCCAAAATCGAACCAATATATTGCAGGTATTGGGGGGGATGAGGGGTTTAAGCTGGGGGGGGGGGAGGGTTGTTTATAAGGATTGAGGTATAAAAAGGGGTGGGGGGAAGGTTTTAGGTATTGGGAGGGGGGTTCAACAAAAAGAGTCCTGGTCAATATCTACCTAAATTAATGGTATTCTTTAATATCCCACGATTGCACGTGCTACGTGAGAGGTTCACTAAGTGAAGTCCCCATGATTAAATGCGAAATTTCACACATTAAAGGTCATTGGAATATTTTAAAAAAATATCACTGGGAAGCCAACATAATATTCTACAATTCGTTTTTTACTACAAGTTGAAATTCACATGGCATATATGCGTTTTGAGGGCTTCTATCTAGTACATGAGTAAAAAATCAGGTTTTCATCACCAAATTTGGCCAAGAAGTGTTACCCACCTTCATGGAATCACCCTCGTAAAAGTTATCATAAAACCTTATTCATATACCTTGTGCAAGGACCATGGTTTACACCTTAGTTCAAACATATCAACATTTCATGCCAAGGTATTCAGATCAAGACTATGGTGTTTAACACCATAGTCCCCTAAACTTCTCATCTTCATAAAACTATGCCGCTAGCATTGTATTCTAGTTGCTAGAGTTAGGGCATGACAACTAAGGCATACAATTATCCTTAGGGATAAGAAACCCTTAACAAACCATACACTAAGATAAATATAAAAATCATTAAGAACATCACTTACAGGTATGGCGCTAAGGTCGTTAATAACCAGATGTAAACACCACATAAATTATGACTTCTCCAATTCAGTAAGAATTCAAATATAAGTTATTATACAAATAAGTGACAAAGTGTGCATGCTGCGATTAATATTACATGTTACGTTATTCACTCAGGTAAAAGAGTTTATTGACTTTTTTTATTTACTTTTATTTTGGAAATTTATAGGTTTGTGACAGAATGGTATCAGAGCATGGTTACAACACTTGGCTTGAACAATCTCAACACTAAAACTGATAAAACAAGAAAATTAACTTTATCTTATTGTGGTTTGATTCTCTTACGAACATGAAGAGAAGAATAACTTTGTTTTTGCGGGAGGTTAAGGAAGATGTAGGAATGTTTGCATAAGAAGAATCTCATCCTAGAAATCCAGTGAATAATGAAGAGGGAAACCTAAGGGATGGTGAAACATGGGTTAATCTAAATGAAAGTAGAAACAACAACCCATTTGAATTACAACAAACTGTTAAAGAATCGAGGGAAGAATTAAAAAGATTTAAATAAGATAACGAGCGTATTCTAAAAGCACAAGATGACTTAAATAACATTATGGTATCTAAACTACACAGTAATGAAAAAGAGAAACATAAAGAACTTGAACTTAACCTAGAAAAAACTACACCTTACAAATTTAAGGGAAGGAAGCTGAAATTTTCCAAACGTGAGGCTGAATCTTCCAGTGAGGAATCAATGAAGCACAATACAAAAAATCATCAGGATTCATTGAAAGTAGTGACACCAATCAAAATAAAAAGAAATATAAACATTATGAAGAAATTTCTGGAGAATTCAAAAAGATAAAACCTCCTATGGTTAACGGAGAGACCGAGAAAGGAGAAGAAGCAGAAGCTTGGTTATCTGGAATGAAGAAATATTTCCAGATTTATAACTATTCCGATGAATTAAAGGAAAAAATGACCATCTATAACTTAATAGGAAAAGCAGATATTTGGTGGAAAGACATAAAAAAAGGTATAAAGGAACGTTACGTAACATGGAAAACCTTCAAGAAACACTTTAAATGAAAGTATCATTCAGAACAACACTACAAATAAAGAGCTAAGGAATTTTACAAATTAAGGTTAGTTGCTATGACCATGAAATAAGTCTATAGTAAATTCCTAAGTTTACTTTGTTTTGTGTCGTATATATGTAATATCCTGAATTTTGACCTAACACTTATGGGCATAATCCCCATTGACTATGATGTTACTTTGATGTTTTATTTTGATATATTGGGTCTAGGACCCCATTGCATATGAACATGATGATTTTTTTGATATATTGGGTGTATGCCAACTACATATGTTACATGTATGATTTTATGTGTTGGGCATGGAACTTGAAGCACATGATTAATGAGATGTTTTGTGTTGAGCGAGGAGCTCTGGAGCACATGAGTATTTGAATGTTTGTGTTGAGCGAGAAGCTATGAAGCACATGAGTGTTTATGTTGTGTTGTGCGAGAAGCTCTGGAGAACATGAGTGTTTATGTTGTGTTGAGAGAGAAGCTCTGGAGCACATGAGTGTTTATGTTTTGTTGAGCGAGGAGATTTGGAACACATGAATTATGAAAACCTTTGTGTTGAGTAGGAAGCTTTGAAGCACATGAAAAAATAATTGGAAGTGTTGGGTATAAGCACTGGAGCCTTCCAAGCTGATGTTGAGCATAAGCTCTGAAACATTGGATCCTTGGAAATTGTATCCCTAGGTGTATCCTACAAGTACATCCTAGAATTAATGTTGAGAGAGGAGCTATGGAATTGCACTAAGTTTGTAACTCCCTATTTTTAGTGTTGAGTATGGGATCTGAATAAGCGCTAGGAGTTACTAAAAATAATTAATTGTGTCGAGTGAAAACGACCCGAGTAAAATATTGATCTCATCTCACTTATTTATAAGTGATTAAATGAAATCTTGAATTTCTGTATCTCATCAAGTACTGAAGAACTACCATCTTATATGAGGGAATCCAACATGCAAGGATGTTTAGAGTTGCCTAGCCTAGTAGACCTAACCACCTACCTGACGACCTTAATGAAGAAAGTGTCATAAGTTTAGGGATCATGTTATATGATACCTAAAGACAAATGTTAACAAATAATATATATATATATATATATATATATGGTATGCATAAGAGTAAACATAGTAATAATATTAAAACTATAAGAAAGAAGGAGCGGATCCATTTATAATTATTTTTACTTAAATATAATTAAATAGTATAATACTTACAAAGTTCCAAATAGGAACTAGTTAAAAGTTCCTAAGTTAAATATTAAAAGTGACTAAATTAAATAAAAGGGTTAAATCAAGAAATCAAATGATTTCTTGATTTAACTACCCCTTTGACTGAAAAGTATTCCTATGAAGACCCAAGCCAAAGAGAGGCTTGGGGATCTCTTCCATCTTTTTGGTGAATCATTATTTCTGCCTGTTTATTCTCAAGAGAGTTATTGGAGAACATTTTCCTAAGAGGAAAAATGAGAACTGATTCAAACCTGATATCCTAGTTAGGAAATCCTTACCTTAGGAGATCTAAGCTACTTGCATGTTGGAACTAGATCGGGGGGATCCAGATGAAAACCAGGAACGGTTCTGGGTCATGGTTGGGTGGAACGTGGTAGTTCCCAAGTGATTCGATTATCTATACAGAGGTCAGATCTATCTGTGAAATTGTTAATGCTAGGTAATTAAGTGTGCAAGTTTCCAGCCATTGGAATATCTTAACCATACATGTATGAGGTTCTTGATGTTTTTCCATTCCATTATCTAGTATATTTCCTGTTATAATATTAAAGTGTTTATTTTATATTTCTAACACTACGTCTAAATTTGTATCATGTTAGAATAATAAAGGGTTTATGTTAATTTCTAACCCTATGTTTGCAATTATTTCCTGTTAAAAGCTTCAAGGGTTTAAATTTTATTTATAAAACCTATGTCTATCTAGAATTTTTAAGAGTTTATGTTTTTAATTCTAAAACACTATGCCTGAAAATTATTTCCTGTTTAAGAATTATTTAGGGCTTATTTCTTCTATACTTAGTTTTGCATTTATTTCATAGCTTAAACTTGTTTTTTCCCTAAGACCTAGAAATTACTCTAAACAAAGTCTATAGGTTTATTTTACCTATGGATTCTACTGGCAATGTTTAATATCTCCAACATAACTATATTTAGCAGCAAAAAGACTATTGAAGTATAAGCTATAAACATAACTCAATTATAAAATCATTTAATTAAAGTCTTAACCTAAGAAAATAAATCATATCCATTATTTAAATATAAACATAATCATAATCAAATAGGAAGGAAATACCAAAGAGACAAGATATTGAGACCTCTAACGGTCTGAAGCTTTATCTCTATTTTAAACATCCTTATAAACGAAATATTTCACATCTAATATTTAACCAAGTAAAACAGTCAAGCTATCGAGGCCATTTCATGGTCTGAGATTTATACTTTATTTAAACAAGAACCAAAACCATATACTTAATATACCAACTACATCTATGAAAAATAAACATACATCCATCTCATTCCTAATAAAGTCAACCCCATCGTTATGCAGAACATTCATTAACAACGTAGCATAAATAACCAATAGATCACAGGATCAATTCATAATAAAATCACACAAAATGCTATGCATAGAAATCTGTTATAAAAGTAGCATAAATACAAAGAGGTCGCAGGATCAATTCGTGTAAATGTTAAATGCCCAAACAGATCCATACATTGAAGAATCTTTACAACCATAGCGACCCAGGATCAATTCCTATTGAGTCCTTTTATTTACAAGTCACCATATTGAATCTTGTAGGATTTGTTATTATTTCTACCACACGCTGTAGCGTTTCAACTATTAAACCATGCTATTATAAATGCACAGGCCGTAAATCAAATATATCAAATCTCTACAGAGAGGTTGAAAGACCCAAATAAAAAAATACACACTGTAATTATGACCCTCGACCCTTTACATAAAACAAAGCATTTAAACATTACCACCAACACTACAACCCTGTCAACGCTATGCTAATAGCAATGACGCCCATTGAAGGGTTACATCCACATCCACGACTCTTATACATAGAGTATTCATTAACCACGAATCAAAACATAAAAACGATAAGTCATTTAACCAACACACAGTCGCAGTTCTATTGGAGAGAATGCAATTTCCATCTATGACAAGGCTCCAAGGCCAAACAAAAACCATTAACTAACCCATAAAATAACTTAAGTAAGAATTGCAAATCACACAGAGTTAAACCATTTCCACAGGATAAGAATCATACCCACGATTTGACAGTATCAAATGGTATAAATAAACAGCCAATAAACACACACATAGTATAAATCTTGTATATACCATCTATTTAAACCAACTAAGAAATTACATAGTCATATAACCCTGACCTTGCACCATTGCAAGCAATGATGCTGTCCCCATAACCCACATAAACACATTTACATTTCGTAGAGCCTGGGAATGTTCACCAAGGAATTAATGCTATGCAGAGTATCCTTAAACAAAACCCATAATATATTAGGTCTCGACCCAAAGGAACTAAACCCCCAAATTAAACCCCAAGTCTTGCATGCATCTTTGATGCTAATACAAATTAAGTTATAGACAGCTCCCTTTCTTTTCCACAACCATTAATATCAGAGCCAAACATTCAAACCAACGACGAGATTTAAATCTGTCACAACAACCATGCAAGAGAGGGACAACTTTTAGACTTATACAGTAGGGATTACCCAAATGGATATGGTATTAACTGAGGGCAACCCACGACCCATGATTTCTTCATAGCCTACAACCTGCAACCCAAAATAAAATACACGATGAGGAGTATGCATTGAAAACCAAACTAAACAGACAGAAAATGTTGTTAAACCAAAGAGGGATACGTACCTACCACCACGGCCAAACATTCGAAGCTTCACACCACCATATAGCGTAGAGGCATAGCTCACACAGCCATGTTGCGAATGACTAAACCATCACAAGAGCCCAAGCCCTAAGCTTGAGGGACACATAATCCAAGGTGCATTTGTGTCGCCACCTTGGCCTCCATTAACGAAATTTGAAACCCATATTGTATAGTTCATGCCACCATGCTCAAACAATGTGTAATACATATTTTCCATATTTTGTATAGAATACGTAAGGTTTAGCCATAATCCATGGCATATGGAATATGCCATGGAGGGATAATGTTAATATTTTTAAAACCCCACACCAAGACTGTATTAAAACCATACATGGGGACTATGTTAGAGCATGAACCAAGTTATACAATGATAATGCCATATAAAATGTGTGCCATGTAAATGTTAAGAGTAGTAAGTAATCAAACCACTAGCGTAGAGTCCGTAAAAATAACAATAGTAACCCTTGCAGCTCAGGCTAGTGAAACATCCAGCCTGGCGTAAATATCAACTAACAACTGTCATAGTAGTCACTAGGATAGGATTGTAAATCTGTCATCGTCCAAGCCAAGTGCTAGTGACGAAATGAGTAGTATTTCTTGTTCAGCTTTTATAAGCAGTTTTCCGTTGTCAAGTGCACCTACATGCAACAAAGAAAGAATCAACATAGTAAGCAACATCACGACAACATAAGTAGTACATTAATACCCACATCTAGAAAAATGAAAGCAGGGCATAAGAACAACTTACGACAATACAACACAGTAAACAAAGTACGACACATTTCACATGTATAAATAATCTCCAGCTCAGGAAGTAAATGACTAGCCTATTAATTTTTATTTTTATTTTCAAATTTTGGGGACATTACAAGTGGTATCAGAGCCCAGTTTCAACACTAAGATACCAAATGGGCATACCAGACATTCGTTGCAAGAAAAATAAAGTATGTTTTTTTAATTTTGTCAACTAACATAAATTTTTCCTATCATTAAAAATTTGTAATTACAGTATTTTAAAAGAACAGTGTAGATAATTAACAATGAAGAAGGTAACAACTGGCAAGGGAAGTTGAATACCCCCAACCAAGAGGCAGAAATGGTGGTGGAACTGAATTGTGATCTAATGAAAACCATACAAAGTCTCCAAGCAGACTTGCAGAGATTTAGAGATGACAATCTGAATGAAGGAAAGGAACAACAAGAAATTAAAGAAGCATTGCTGCAAAACATGACGGGAGGAAGCTCGCAGGGAAAACCCACTCATTCCACAAATAGGTTCAATAAAGAACTTTATCATAAATGGGCGAACAGCCCAAGATTGAAGGAAAAGAAGAGCATACACCTGAACCTACAGAAGGAGATTGTCATAGTGTTTCTAGTGATGATTCTCTTTCCCCATGTAGAAAGAAACTGAGAAATGATGACAATCTTCAGGGAGAATTCTGAAAAATAAAATCCCCAACCTATGAAGGAGAGATGAATACGGGGGAAAAAGTTGAAGAGTGGCTGTTGGGAATGAGAAAATATTTCCAAGTTCATAACTACTTTAACAAGATGAAAGTTCGTCTAGCCATCTATAACTTAAATGGAAAAGTAGTGAGATGGTGGAGAGACTTGAAGCATACCAAGAAAGAAGTGTTAAGAGAAATATGGTGGAGTAAGTTTCGCAAGATTTTTCAAGAGAAATACATTGTTATAGCGGATTTCACCACTCCAGGTGAATCACACTTTGTATGGCCTTCCCCTGTCTCGCTGCAGACTCATTAGACCCTATGGACCACTTTTTGTCGTTTGATGTTTCCTTGATCATCCCTAAAAACATATGAAAAATGATATACGCGGCTTTTAAACCTATAAGTGCGTACATACATAGGTTTGACCCATATAACCGCGTACATCGGGATGTGTGCATAATCCAAATCCTTTTGGAGTTTTCCTTGACATGGATCTGACTCATTTGACTCTTGGCCTTCCATATGCCTTGAGATCGCTCGGAGTCAACCTTTCATTACCCCTTTGAAAAGCTATATAAGGAACCCCTTGGTACATTGAAAGCATAAGAGAGAATTGAGAGCAAAGAAACTATAGTCCATTGTTGCTAGAACTTATGCTTGAGTCTGCATCCCTTTGTCCCTTGGAGCACTTTTGTGTTCTTCCCAAGCTTACCTTTTTCTTGTGAGCTTGCTATCGAGAGATGGAGGATTGAAGTGGTGGAGGCCCAAGTGGGGGATTCAGTTTCTCCGGTTCGTAGACGTGCCTTCAGAGGTTGTATCTTGTAATCTCTGATTTATATTAATAGAAATATCTTTTTTCTGTCTAATAATGTGTGTTTGAATGAATATTTTATCCATGGGATTATGTCAAATGCTTTTACATTATTGATTATATATGCTAGAATAGATCTAACACCATGATATATATAATGCTTGTATTGTTTACTTGTTGTTGAGGAAGTAATATATCAATTCAAGCTGAATATTGGAAAGCTCAACGGGGATCTACTTCAACCGTCCGGAATAAGGTACGAGGTCCGATCCTTTAGTGTTAGACATTTAATTTCTATTGCATATTGGAAAGGATTGATTTCTGGAGTCAAGCTGTCTATTGTGGTACCTCAAGCCATAGGATTTTCTCTCTATAACAGAATTGGCGACTCTGCTGGGGAGTTCCTAGTAGTTGTCCTTTGGGGGTTGATTTTTCGGCATTTAATGTATTTGAATTGCTCTTTCTCTCTTGTTTCTGTGTCGGGTATGGGGGCATGTATGCCTGGTAGAGTCTGATTGGTGTGAATTTTGTCTCAGCCTGTCTGTTTGCCTTGGTTTTATGCACCTTTTCTTCCTGTACGCAGGTTTTTGACTTACAGTTGCGTATACACACGGGTTTACTACAAACAGTCGCGTATACCCTTGATTTTGCCTTTTTGGGGAAGATAGTTGGTTGCTGGGTGAATTCTGATATTTGCTGAGTCTCCTTTGGCACTGCCTGAGTCTCTCTATACCTTTGTTTTTGACAAGAAACGCTTTTTTTAGGCTAAATTTTTCCTTTTTTAAGAAGGTTCTTGTCATGGTATTTTCGAATTTTTGTTTGAGATTAGTGCATTAGAGTTCTTTTACCTTAGTGCTTTGCTTGCAGAGTCTAGGGGTCGTAGAATCATTCTTTTGCTTGTTGCATCTCTTTTATTTTCAAAAAATCCAAAAAACATTTGCTTATCATCATGCATTGCATTTTACATTTTGCATTGTACTTGCACTAGATCTAGATTTGCTTTGGAGTACTAGTTAGGACTTCATATAGGAAAATTTGCATTCATCATTTGAAGAAGAATTGTGCATTTCATGTAGTAGCATACCCTGTTTTCATGGACACAATGCATTTGCATTGATTGTTAGGTGTGCATTTTACTTCTTGTTGTGTCATAACACCATTAGTTGCACGACCATATCCTATTTTTGAGTAATAAAGCCAACTAAAATCAACGCTAAATTAAAATGAATTACACTCTTTTCTTTTCTAGGTTGCACCAACAAGCTTAGGTTTTAGGATCTTGGAATAGTTCATTGTAAGTCAATTCTCCAAGATCACTAAACAACAACATCTAGGTGTCTGTCCAGGTGAGTGTGTGAAATCCTTGGTATAACCAGTGTTTCTCAGGATGCTCCTCTCAAAAGGGATTTAAGCACGAGGCAGTGTGAGCGGTTATTGATTGGGATGACCCCTAGTCATAACTGAGTAGCACCGGAGATATTTCCAGGATTGTATTCGTATCTGGGGGCTCTTTCGAGAGTTTCGGGCTTTGCTACCCTGCCCATACGGTCAATCCCTCCTGTGACTGTCCGCTTGAGCATTGATTATATTGAGGTGACCTTAGTGGCCTTACCTAGGATATCAAGGGGGTACTCTGCAGGGGTTATTCTGCGGTTGTCCCAGCCAGGTTGGGGTCGGACAGCACAGTCGCTTTACGCGTTGAAGCTGAGGGCCACAATAATTGGTTGCGTACCTCCGCTTGTTGTGTATGGGAGTCTCAAGCCTCTCCTAGGTGAGACATACCTGCTTCATTCAGGAGCTCACTTATCCAGCCCTTATTTGCTTGCATTTGGTTTTAGATTTTATTAGAGATTGCTTTGTGCATGATAGTTGGCCTAGGGTTTATGTAAATAGAGAGTCTTTGCTATTTTTTGAGTCATTGTGGATTCGAGTGTGGTTCCTCGCCGTTCTCGTCGTTTAGCAGAACTTTCGCCTTCTACTTCTCCTCCTCCTTTAGGAGAGGGACCTAGACAGTCTAGGCAGACTATGTCACACATTGATTCACACACCATGGGGGATTCTTCAGAAGGTATTCCTGAACCACCTTCTCCCATTCGTGTGGATGATGGGGCATTTACTCCTACTTACGAACCTTCACCCGACTTACTCAGTTAGGTCCTGTGATTTTTGAGATATGAGCCATGCATGATATACCTACTCACTCTAGGGTTGATTCCCCATTGACGCGTTACCGGTACGGAATGCCGGAGGATGCCGAGACTCATTTTGAACCCGCCACTACTAGCTATGGTAGTTATGGTATGGCTGGTTTTCCTACGCATGATTTGACATTTCATGTCGAATCTGACTTCGAACCTAACACTATGCCTGGGGGCAATCCCATTCCTTACCTTGTGGAGAGGTTTGGGAACACTAGTCACATTGCACCTTCCGTCCCAGTGGTGGAAGCTACATCATATATCCCTCGTAGGTCTAGA
This sequence comes from Pseudotsuga menziesii, assembly GCA_001517045.1. NCBI lineage: Eukaryota > Viridiplantae > Streptophyta > Pinopsida > Pinales > Pinaceae > Pseudotsuga > Pseudotsuga menziesii. Next base: position 131,996 of record LPNX010930030.1, on the reverse strand, counting down.
GTTAGAGATCCTATTAGGATATCAGACTCGAGACGAGTGACGATAGGCGATAGCACGTATATTATTACCCAGATTCCTTCGTCCTCGGCCCCTAGTTCTTCAAATGTCCACCCTCCACCTTATTCATGTGGTCCTTCGAGTCGGCACATGGCTACGAGTCAGGTCCGTACTGCGGTTACTAGACCGGTTGTGTCTCAAGTTTACATACCGCCCGTTGCTTCGGGAGGCTATGTTCATGCTTCTAGAGGTCAGATTACTACTTCCGCGGCATATATCCCTACTTTCGGTATGTATATTCCTACTTTTGGAGAGTATCTTCCTACCTATGGAGTGTCTCATGGGGCATCGCATGCGATGACCTATGGACCTTATTATGGGACGCAGTATGGACATGGGTCTTCACCTTATGGAGGCGGTTATCAACAACCTGCTTACTCTCCTAATTACGGCTTTGTAGCTCCTACTAGTCAAGGTCCACCTCATTATGGTGCCTCCATGCCACCTTATACGGGTCATACGGGAGGACGGAACTATGGCCAAGGCCAGGGTGGTAATCAATCCTATATGAACTAGGGAGCGGTCCATAGACCTCATCATCCTAGGCTCCCTTTCCTCGTGATGCTCAATCTTCCTGACTTATCAAGACTTACGAACGATCCTGTGGCTCATGACCCGGCTTGGCCGGCTGTCCCTACCAATCTTCCTTCAGAAATACCTAAGTTCAAAGGAAAACCGGGAGAGGATCCGAGCGAACACGTTACTACATTTTACCTATGGTGCTCTTCGAATTCATTACATCAGGACTCAGTCCGTTTGAGACTATTTCAATGCACCCTCACAAGGCTTGCTGCGAAATGGTATATAGAGTTACCTAGGGGCACTTTCACTTTGTTCGACGACCTTGCGATGATTTTTCTTAATCACTTCCAGCTACCAGTGCGCTATGACGTTGGTACTGAACTCTTGTCGACATTTCGGCAAGATAAAGCCACCCATATTTCTGATCATATTCAAGAGTGGCGTAGACGGAAGAGATTAATTAAATCCTTTATACTGCCGGAGTTCCTCCTTGAGTGGTTCCTCAAGTCGTTATTGCCATATATAGCGAAGGATGTTTCCACATCTGGAGTGCAGAATGAGGAACAAGCGATTTTTATTGTGCAGGAACTGGACTTGATCTATGCTCAGGCCGGTTTGTTGTATGAGATTATTCCCAACACTCCTTGTTCCAATTTCGATCCCAAAGTCAAACCTGGACCACATGCTGATGGCATTGTGGGTTGTACAAGTGTGAAACCTGCAGATTCGGTTGCAAAACAAGTTAGTCAATTGTCAATCAACCAATCTGCTTCGGGACAAGATACGGCTTCGTCTCAACCCGCCCAAATGGCGAATGTACTTTCTGTGCAATCGTCGGACCATAAGGGTAACTAGCAGCCCAGACGGAATAGAAAAAAGGGTGAAAATAATAATCGAAAGGGTGGGAATAAGAATGAGAATGCTAACAATAATGACAAGAACGGTAAAAATGCTGGGGGGGACAAGCAAGCGAAACGAAAGGTTAAATTCCCTTGCAAGTTATGTAAGGACAATCACCCCACTTACTCATGCCCTCGGATTGATGAAGCTTCAATATTCTTAGCACAAGGCCCAGTTGTGCTAATGAACCCTTTACTGCATAACCAGAATATGAACTCGAAGTCCCATGACCAGTCTAGTGATGATGATCCACCGGAGGGTAGTGGTAATGGGTGCATTAACATGGTCCGTGCTGCGAAAGTTGTGACTCGTGTGAAAGATTACAGTTCGTCACAACCCAGCCCAGGCAAAGAGCTTGATCCACCAGGGTCTCCTTTGCGCATTGAGAAACCTGCGGATAAACCTGAGACTGTACCTCGCATTTCTAAGGGAGTCCTTAAGCGTTTAGGGAATAATCCAAATGCCCAAGCCACCCAGAATTATTCAGTTGTCGAGGATTTGGGCCACACTCCTTGTGCGATGTCTGCATTGGAAGTGCTTTAGAGTTGTCCTTCGCAAAGGAAGGCGTTGCTTTCTGCCCTTGGTGTGAATGGAGATGATTCTTCCTCGGTGATCAAATTTGAAATCGTAGGACTATAGCCTTGCTTTCCCTACTATGTGTCTCTTTTGGTTCACATAGAATGTCTTGGTATGACCGTCAAGCGCACTGTGATTGACGAGGGCGCTGCTGCTTCTGTGATGTCTTTGTCCTGTTGGAAGGGTCTGGGTTCTCTTGAGCTATCTAAATCAGCGACTATGTTAACTGCGTTTGATGGGAGATCTTTTAGGCCGCACGGTATCCTTCCTTCCCTTAAAGTCCGTTTAGGGGGGAAGACCATTGCGATAGAGGTTGAGGTGGTTGATGCGCCCCTTTACTACAATCTCTTGCTGGGTAGGAACTGGATGTATATCATGCAAGCCGTTGCTTCTTCCTTGTTCTGCGTTGTATGCTTTCCACATAACGGGAAGATTGTAACGATTGATCAAATGGCATTCAAGAATCCATCTATTACCGCATCCTTGGGAACTTCGATCTCGATCATTGAGCACTCTCAGCCGAAAACTGGGAGTGTGAGTGTAGGCATTTATCCATCCCTTATGGGAAGCTTTAGTTGTCCTGCACTGATCCTCATGATAGGATCTTGTTCCGATGAGGCTTCGACATCTACGACCTCGGTGTCTTTTCACATGACCCATATGGAAGATCCTTGGATTCTTCCTACACCGAGTACTTCAAGTGATCCCGTCGAGATGAGCGTGCCGTTTCCTGCAGCTATGATAGCCTATCAAGCTAATATTAAGAGTGATGCAGAGCCTAGTTCTTCCTCTTCGCGGACAGAGGAGGAGGACCCTTATGTGTTGCCGGCATGGGCAGTACAGTCTTCTCATGCTCACGACTACCTTGATACGGTTTTCCCTTCGGATGAAGAAATTATTGAGGCTATGTCGGGAGTTGAGCCACCATGGGAGGAACTTCATCATAGATTGTACTTTCTTCCTGAGCTCGACCATTTGGAGCGTGAGGATTTTAGGGCGGTTCTTAGTTAGAAAGTTGGTAGTCCTGTGCTTCCATTAAGCTCTCCTGGTCCGATGGCTGATGGAAACGTGGTGAACATATCGTCAACGATTCCTATCAACATTTCTCGCAATCCTGGAACAATAGAGAATGTCTATATTGGGGCGGAATGTTCCCATGCTGAGATTCTGGAATATACCGAGCTATTCAAGGAATTCTGTGATATTTTTGCTTGGTCTTACGATGAGATGCCAGGTATTGACCCTCAAATTGTCGAACATGAGATTAAGACTTACCCCAATGCTAATCCTGTTCGACAGCGTTTACACACCATGAATCCTAGGAAAGCACCCACCATTAAGGCAGAGATAGAGAAGCTGTTGAAAGCCGGTTTCATCTATCCCGTTCCCTTGACGGAGTGGGTTTCAAACCCCGTTCTGGTGGATAAGAAGCAGGGAGTGATCCGCATATGCACTGATTTTTGTGATTTGAATCGTGCCTGTCCTAAGGATAACTTCCCCACACCATTTATAGATCAGATTTTGGATGAGTGTGCGGGTAGCGAGGTGTTCTCCTTCATGGACGGCTTTTTCGGGTATAATCAGATACAGATTAAACCTGAGGACCAACACAAGACTGCATTTATTTGTCCTTGGGGAACATTTGCATATCAGAAAATGCCTTTCGGACTTAAAAACGTCGGAGCTACGTTTCAGCGGGCGATGACCTTGATCTTCCACAATCTCAAGTCTATTATTCAAGTATTTTTGGATGACCTCGCTTCTCATTCTCGTATGAGAATGCATCATCCCTATCACTTGAGATTGGTATTCGAAATATGCTGACACTATTCAGTTAGATTAAATCCTCATAAGTGCATCTTTTGTGTGAAGTCAGGTCGTTTTTTAGGATTCATCGTTTCGAAAGCGGGTATAAGAGTCGACCCTTTGAAGGTTGAGGCAATACTTCAGTTGTCTCCCCCGAAAAATATTCGTCATCTTCAGTGTTTACAAGGCATGGAAAACTTCTTATGAATATTTGTTGTCAACTTTGCCAAATTGACTAGAGGATTCATGCGTCTCTTGAAGAAGGATACTCCCTTTGAATGGGATGAGCGAGCCCAGGAGTCCTTCGATGCACTCAAGCGAGCCCTAGCATCGGCCTCGGTGATTAGTCCCCTGAACTATAGCTATGATTTAGTATTATATGTGGCCGCATCTTTAGAGACGATTAGTATGGTTTTGATTCAAGAGGATGAGGAGCTCCAAGAGCATGTCATATATTATCTAAGCTGAAACCTTATTGACGCAGAGATTCGTTATTCTCATGTCGAGAAGCTTGCTTTAGCTACCGTACATGCGGTTCAACGTTTGAGACATTATATTCTCCTTCGCCAGACCTTGGTTGTGGCCCATGTCAATCCGTTTCAATTCGTCCTCACCCATAGGATGATTGGGGGAAAATATAATAAATGGATTGTCATTCTGCAAGAGTTTGATCTCGAGTTTGTTTCGGCAAAATCAAAGAAATCTTTAATCTTTGCAGAGCTTATATCGGATTTTCCGAGCGAGGCCGAGGAGTTGGTTTGTGAAGATACGTTTGTTGATGAACACATCTTCTTAATCTCAACGTTAGACCCATGGTATGGGGATATCATAGTATATTTACAAACAAAGAAGACCCCTACTCACCTCTCGTGAGATGAACGACGATGATTACGTCACGTCTCTAAGAACTACCTCATAGTGGACAATACTTTGTACCACCGTGGAGTAGATTCCATTTTACGACATTGTATAACTCATGATGAGGCTGAGGTTGTGCTGAATGATTGCCACGGAGGGGCGTGTGGTGGTCATTTATCTGGGCTTTCTACAGCTCAAAATATTTTGAGAGCGGCTTATTTCTGGCCGTCGATCTTTAAGGATTGTATTAATGTGGTCAAGAGGTGCCACCCTTTCCAGGTGTTCACACGTAATATGCGCTCGAAACATGCTCCGTTACATCCCATTATCACCGCGGTCCCTTCACCAAGTGGGGGCTCGATTTTATGGATTGCAACCCAGCTTCAGCTGGGGGGCACCATCACATTATAGTGGTTGTTGGTTACTTCACGAAATGGGCTGAGGCTATGCCTACAGTAAAATCCAACGGTGAGACAGCCGCTCACTTTGTATTCAACCAAATTATTACTCGATTCGGGATTCCGAAAGAGCTTGTCACTGACCATGGCTTGCACTTTCAAAACCGTATGATGGAAGTATTGGCATCCAAGTTAGGGTATAAGCAAGAGCACTCCTCTTCTTACTACCCTCAAGCAAATGGACAGGTAGAGGCAGTGAATAATTCACGCAAATCCATTCTCCAACGAACCATCGCACGAAGCAAGACGAATTGGCACATTATGTTATACCCTGCTTTGTGGTCATATCGAACCACTGTTAAGACTGCCACTGGTTTTTCTCCATATCAGCTTGTACATGGAGTGGAGTCGATATTGCCGGTTGAATGCGAGATTCCTTCATTGAAGCTAGCTGTGGAACTTTTACCAGACACTTCACCTTTGGAGGAGTGTTTGGTTCACCTTGAGCAACTTGATGAGCAGCGTCGGGATGCCTTGGTGTCTCTAGAGGTTAATAAGCGTCACGTAAAGGCCCAATATGATAATTCTATCTGTCCAAGAGTGTTTAGTGAAGGATACTTGGTCCTTTTGTGGGATCAACCGAAAGAACCCTTGGGGGCAGGGAAATTTAATCCTATGTGGCATGGTCCTTACGTGGCCAAGCGTGTGTTAGAGAAGGGGGCCTATGAGTTAGTGGATTACGAAGGGACGGCCTTGGCAGAGCCTAGAAATGGGCTCTATCTGAAGAAATACCATGCATGATTTTCAGCCAAGGCTGCTTATTGTATATTATTGTACAACTTTGCATAGTTAGGTCTTTTTATTATCATGATCGGGTTTGTGATTAGTTTTCGTTTCTTTTGGCAGATGTCAATGGAATCTTCCACCTACATAGGATTCGCGAATGGTGCAAGCCATCACACTCAACACTCAGCCTCTGCTGCTTGCGTGATTTATACTCCTATGGGTCAGGTACTGTCTTCAGGAGGTGTATGTCTACGGCCATCTTCCAACAATGTTGCTGAATATAGCGCCATTATTGAGCTTATACGGGATGCCATTTCACATGGTGTTCTATCTCTTGAGGTACGTCTTGATTCAGAGTTAGTAGTGTCACAGCTCAATGGTTTGTACCATGTTAGAGATCTGACGTTATTGAGAAGGTTCTTACGTGTGAGATTGTTAGAACGACAATTTGACAATATAACATATATACACATTTCAAGAAATAGTAATCAAGCTGCCGACTCATATGCTAACTATGTGTTAGATTGGAATTTGTTTCATTCATAATAAATTAATCACAAACACAATTTTTACACATGTAAATAAATAAATCGATCACCATAAAACTTTTTTATATACATAAAAAATGTGGTAATACATAGTGTCATGATACAAAATTGGGGCTTTTAAAGCCACCATTATATAATACACGGTCGTACAAAACATATACACTCCTAGGTGTCTCATCCTGTGGAAGAGGAGGAGGGTTGTGATCATGGAACGTCACTACGGCTCTAGCTAGCCGCTGGAATAAACGCACCCATGCATGTGGTACACCCACCACCTGCCGCTGCATGGCCTCAGGCAAGTCCTCGACTTGCGCCATGGGAACTCTATGAGTCAGTCTCACAAAGTTGGTATGAATGCTCTGGAGCATTCGCTCCGCATCTACACCCGTGATGTCATCTCCTAGCCCTCTGGCCGCCGTGGTCCCACATATGCACATAAATGGTAGATGTCACTATGTATTGTCGTGCAAAAACATGTCTTTTTGATTCCATATAATCAAGAAAATACAAAAAAATTAAATAACTCAAAATTAAAAAAAAAAAAGAGTGAGGGTCGAGATTCGTTACCTATATCACCATATGTCGATCCTGGTGGCAATGGCATGTCCAGATCCCCCCGAAAATCTATCTCTGCATAGGGGTAGTCATCAATGGCAATGATCTGTCGTCGCCACCATGGAAAGAAGTTAGCTGGATATGCGTTGGCCACCCTACCACCCCCCAGTCTACGCATAGCATCTGCCCAACACCGTTGGGCCCGATCTCGAACCCCATTGATAGGAATGTCCACTCTAGGGCTCAATCCTGGAACACGCTCGAAGAAAAACGTGCTCAGAATACTGCTGAACCTGAAGTTCCGTACCCTGCCTGCCTTACACTCACTGAGCTAGTGTTTCATGTTGCTCAGTAGTGTAGTACTCTAGTCATAGATTGTGGGTCTCATGCACTCCACTGCATAGAACATCAAAGGCCGAGAAGCCTGGTGGAGTGATGCTAAGCCGGCTATCCTGCCCAGTGTCAACAATATGGCCTTTAGGCCCAGCACCTGCATAGCATTGGTAGGGACTTGTATCCCCACCTTCTCAGTGTCTGGATAATAGTACACTGCATAGTCAGGCCACCCCCTGGCCCACCTTAGGAATGAAGGTTCACCACCTCCCCTCGTCTAGAAAGACCAGTGATAAACTATATTTCCTCCACCTCTATGGTGAGGGACATCCCATCAATATGGAAGGACTCCGAGTCTGGATCCCAATAGTCTACCAGCATCTGTAGCAGTCTTGGTTTGGCCCTCAAACCACCAAGACACCAAAACTTGTAGAGTCCGCATGCACCTAAAGCTTGTTGAGCCATTAAGTCAGCCCTTACTGCTTCCTCTACTTCACCATGCTCACGCTCTCTCCACTCTAGCACCATCTTGCAAAATAAATTGGAAATGTGCCCATTAGTTTAGTGAAAATTCATATGCGCGGCCTCATACGCGACTGTTTTGAAAATAGTCGCATATGTACGTGGGTTTGAGGCCCTTTTCCGCGTATAGCCAGCCCTATATGCGGAAAAAACCTCAATATCCACGTGGGCCGCAGCACACATTTTGGGATGGCTTAAAAAACCCATTTAACCATGAAAATCTATAAAAATTATATCAAAATGCAAGAGGAGAGCATGAGTAAATACCTGGAAGAAACGGTTGTGAATTCCACCGGCTGGATCTCCTGGAATTTGCAGTTGAAAATCAGAGCTCAAATGGGTAAAAGTTTCAAATGATTTATATTTTTTACTATTTATAAAAAAAATTTCAAATATTTGAAATTTTTTACCCCCTTTCCTATAGTTTCGACATTTTCTAACCATTTTTTACCATTTTTGACATAATTTGTGATGTAGAAGACCTTTTTCAGTGCCGTTTCAGCCATTGGATTCACCTATTCGTACTGATCTCAAGTATCATGTCTAAACTGGCATATAGGTTAGGTTTCAACACTGTTTGCATTTTGCATGACCTTATGACCATATCACCATGAACTTAGGTACAAACCCACTCTATTATGTCACGGAACCTTCTTGCTGCTTTAGAAGTGGCATGATATGAGTGGTAGAGCTTCACCTTACATGGGTACCCTAGTTAGTGCCTTATTTGCATTTGGTGCCCATGCCGGCGTTTTCTCCTTTAGGGTGTGGGAGTCCTTTGTATAGTACCACCATGAAATTTCGCAAGAGCCTCATACTCCTCTTGATCTTATGCTGGCCCTTCTTCCCTCAGGCTTCCCTTATGTCAAGTTGTGAATGCATTATCATGAGCTTTTCTTGCCTTATTGAGCTTTATGCCGGCTCCCCTGACATTGCATTTCAGCCATATAGCACGATCTTGTCTCATGTCTAGCCATGCAGAGCCATTTTTTATATCCTTCGCATCTTGATTCCCTTTTTACTGGGAGGGGATTTTTCCCCTGAGTGTCGATATCCTACACATGTATCCTTGCATTGAGCATAGGTATGTTCAACTTCTTGGAACTAGTTTGTTTTCCCTTATGACACTCGTCTCCTCCTAGTTTGTAACTAGAAAGCTAGTTTATTCTTTTTTCAAGCTTTTCAAATAACTGAAAAAGTCCAAAAAAATCAAAAAACCAAAAAGCCGGACAAGGAAAGATGTTATCTTTGGCAGCTGTCGAGTCGTGTCGCCTTCGAATAGAGCACTGTATATCACATCCATTGGTTGGGTTATAGTTTGACTTTAGGAGCTGTACTCGTTTATCTGAGTTTATCTCCACCGACTGGTTAAGCTTCCAGTCCCTATGGAGCCTCTGTTGATGCCTCCTGTTTCACAGAGATGTCCCAGTTTGCATATCGAGTCTATGCTACCCTCATTCAGTCACCATACACTATTATGCTCTTGTTCGAAGGAAGTTGAAACCTGAGTCGGCCATTCCTCAGTTATCTTGACTTTGCATGTCGGCCATTCCTGGTACAGTTACTGGTTCGTGCACCTTATGATCGAGTCCTTCCACATTATACAACTTTGCTGAGTACCTCGTGTTGGATGACGGGGGATGCCTTAATGCCCTCCTTCCAGCGGATTTCATCTCATCGACTTTAGATCATTTATTCTGGGATTGGAATCTAGAGTCATTTTGAGTGCCTTGAGATTTGCAGTCATCAGTGGCAGGTTCTCTCGCCATCGATAGTTTCTTGGGAATACATCAATGTCCCCTGATCGATGGATCCTCTCAAGTGTTTGACCTCAACACGTTTATTCACACTTGTTAGTTTGCACTCTAGTACCTTGATTCCCATTTTCATTATCGGTGGGTGATCTCGCGTCTGTTAACGGTATACATTAATGACCGGTAATCAGACGACGGCCTACTATGTTCGACCTCGACACCTTTATTCACATAGTAGGACATGTACTCGTAGCGGTTTGTGTAGAATACTTTCCAGATTGGTGGCATCTCTTATATGCTACCTCCTTGATCGTGCCAGTGTTCATGAGATTTCAGCTCTCGTGACTTGATTCCAGTGTATGTAAGATATTTCCAGCCACTATGGAGATCTTGATCTATTATATATCTTCAGCCATTTTGGAGATCATGGTCCTTTGTATATCTTCATCATGGAGATTCTGATCTATGTATATTGTACGTGGCGATGACCACATATGTGATATCATTTTTCATGCCTATTCATGGCCATTGTACTCTTATGTATCCGGGACTGCTATATATATTTGCAGTTATATGCAGAGTTGTATTATTGTACTATGCTGATTGGGTGGCTGGTCTTCCATTTGGGATTCTTCATCACTCCACTTCTGGGATGGACTTATAATGTATTTCCGCCATCGTATAACTCCTCTGATCTCATACATTAGGGGGCATCTGTTATAGCAGATTTCACCACTCCAGGTGAATCACACTTTGTATGGCCTTCCCCTGTCCCGCTGCAGACTCATTAGACCCTATGGACCACTTTTTGTCCTTTGATGTTTCCTTGATCATCCCTAAAAACATATGAAAAATAATATACACGGCTTTTAAACCTATAAGCGCGTACATACGCGGGTTTGACCCATATAACCACGTACATCAGGATGTGTGCATAATCCAAATCCTTTTGAAGTTTTCCTTGACATGGATTTGACTCATTTGACTCCTGGCCTTCCATATGCCTTGAGATCGCTCGGATTCGACCTTTTGATTACCTCTTTGAAAAGCCGTATAAGGAACCTCTTGGTACATTGAAGGCATAAGAGAGAATTGAGAGCAAAGAAACTATAGTCCATTGTTGCTAGAACTTATGCTTGAGTCTGCATCCCTTTGTCCCTTGGAGCACTTTTGTGTTCTTCCCAAGCTTACCTTTTGCTTGTGAGCTTGCTAACGAGAGATGGAGGATTGAAGTGGTGGAGGCCCAAGTGGGGGATTCAGTTTCTCCGGTTCGCAGACGTGCCGTCAGAGGTTGTATCTTGTAATCTCTGATTTATATTAATAGAAATATCTTTTCCTGTCCAATAATGTGTGTTTGAATGAATATTTTATCCATGGGATTATGTCAAATTCTTTTACATTATTGATTATATATGCTAGAATAGATCTAACACCATGATATATAGAATGCTTGTATTGTTTACTTGTTGTTGAGGAAGTAATATATCAATTCAAGCTGAATATTGGAAAGCTCAACGGGGATCTACTTCAACCGTTCGGAATAAGGTACGAGGTCTGATCCTTTAGTGTTAGACATTTAATTTCTATTGCATATTGGAAAGGATTGATTTATGGAGTCAAGCTGTCTGTTGTGGTACCCCAAGCCATAGGAATTTCTCTCCGTAACATACATGTTGGAGAGATTCTTTGACAGAAAAGTGAAATATTTTCACGAGTTATGTATGGGATCCATGACTATGGATTCTTTTATTAACATATTTTTGGTTCCGTTGCATCATGTACCCTACATCAAGGACGAGAAAGAAAAAATACAACAGTTTTTAGGATGTATTCTTCCCAACTTTTGGGAAAGGATTGAATTTGACATGACTAAAACATTTGACACCACCTTACACAAATCTATTCTTTTTTATGAGCATGGACAACTAAGGCAAGAGAAAATTAACAAAAGTAGAGACAGGTCTAAGACCTTCTTTGATAATCGCAAACCAAGACTTAACCCACCATCGTACAGAAAACAGAACAATATTTTTCGAACCAACAAGAAATTCAACAAATCAGGTAGAAAGCCATATGTACCAGCTCCAAATGCTAAAAATCCAACAACAAATGGGGAAGCCAATGTTTCCCCACTGCAAATTAAATGCTGGAAATTCCAAGGGCCTCATTATGCCTGGGACTGTAAGAATAAGACCAATGGGGTCTTGCACAACTTACAAGAGGAACCAATGGTAGAGGACATAGATGGAACACCGTGAATTTATGCAGCCTTGGATGGATGATAGGAAGACCATCAGGCTACCATGGTTGAGATAGAAGGTAAGATCTTAAACACTACTATTTCAATACTGATTGACCCTGGTGCTTGTTGGAGCTATGTATCGCCTAAAATTGTTGATGTATGTAAACTAGGCAAAGTTAATCATGATAAACCTTGGCTGGTGTAATTAGCCATAGGTACGAAACAAAAAAGTTTTAGAAATAGTTAACAATTGTGAGGTAAACCTGAATGGTTTTGCTACTAGAGTAAAGCTGAACATCCTACCCTTAGGATCATATGATATACTTATCGGCATGGACTGGTTGAAACAACACCATGTCATGCTCGATTGCTTACACAAGTCAATCTTATGTATGGATAGACAAAGGAATCAAGTAAATATTCAAGGAATACCGAAGAAAGTTTATGTAAGGCAGATATCTACTTTACAAGCAAAGAAGTGCATTAGGAAAGGCTACAAGCTATTTGTAGTAAACATCCAGGACATAGAAGCTGAAAGAGAACAACAAATAGAGGAATTTCCAATTCTTGTAGAGTTCAAGGATGTATTTCCTTAGGAAATCCCACGATTACCTCCGAAACAAGACCTATACTTTTCCATAGAACTGACACGAGGATCAATTCCGATGTCGAAATCCCCTTACCGCATGAGTGCACCATAGTTGGTGGAACTAAAACTACATTTGCAGGAATTGATAGAGAAATGATATATCTGACCAAGTGTGTCCCCGTGGGGAGCACCGATACTTTTCGTAAAGAAGAAGGATGGTATGATGCGGATGTGCATCGATTACCATCAGCTGAACAAAATGACTATTAAGAACCAACACCCACTCCCTAGGATCAATGACTTGTTTGATAAAGTAGGAGGAGCCAAGATATTTTCAAAGATCGACTTGCGATCCGGGTACCATTAGGTACGGATTCGCAACAAGGATATTCACAAAATCACCTTTCCTACAAGGTACAGTCATTACGAGTTTGTAGTAATGTCGTTCAGGTTGATCAATGAACCTGCTAAATTTATGTGTATGATGAACAATATATTCAGTAAATATCTGGATAAATTTATGTTGGTGTTTATAGATGACATCCTAGTTTAATCTAAGAGTAAAGAGGAGAACAAGGAACACCTCCGCATAGTGCTGCAGGTGTTACGGAAACACCAGCTCTATGCCAAGTTTAGTAAATGTGATTTTTACAAACCACAGATACAGTACTTGGGTCACATAATCTCTGAGATATGGATAGTTGTGGAGCCATAAAATATTAAAGCCATAGAAGATTGGCCTACCCCTACTAATGTCATCGACATTAGATCCTTTTTGGGATTATCCAGATATTATCGAAAGTTCATTGAGAAATTCTCGAAAATAACTTGTCCCATGATCACTTTGCAAAAGAAGACAAATGAATTCTTATGGACAACCAAGTGCGAGGGAAAGTTTTCAAAATCTTAAGAATCTTTTGATGACCGCACCGATACTATGAATTGCGGATCTTGATGGGTATTTCCTTGTTTGCACGGATGCAAGCAAGGAAGGGCTCGGAGGATTCCTCTTGCAGAATGATTACACGATCTGTTATGAATCATGAAAGTTAAAAGAACATGAAAATAACTACCCCACACATGATATTGAGTTAGTAGCCATCATCCATGCATTAAATATGTGGAGGCACTACCTCATGGGAAGGAAATTCCTTCTGAAGCTAGACAATTTGAGTTTGAAATATTATTTGAGCAACCAAATCTGAATTCCAGGCAAGCCAGATGGTTGGATTTCCTTAGTGTACCATTTCGAGCTCAATCATATAATGGAAAAGAGAACAAGATTGCTGATGCTTTCAGCCGATGAAATCATATGATATATGAGGTGACTTTAAGTCAACCCAATTCAGATTTACATGAGAGGATTAGAACGATCAATAGAGTTGACCCTTTCTATGTCGAGATCCTCAAGAAGGTCCAAGAGGACAAGTTGTTTCAATAACAAAAAGAGTACAAGGTAGACAAAACGGGACTGCTATGGTCCAAGGAGAGATTGTACATTCTAGAAGGAGGGGACATTCGGTCCATCATCCTCATGGAATTTCATCAGACACCCTATTTGGGCATCCGAGATATCAAAAGATGATATCCGCTGTTAAGAGACACTTTTTCTGGCCTAAGTTAAAGGCCGACATAGCGTTGTTTATTGCAAAATGTCAAGAATGTCAGCTAGTCAAATATGAGCCCCAACATCCTTCGGGGTTGCTGTAGCCATTACCCATTACAGAATGGAAGTGGGAGGTCATTAGTATGGATTTTATCATAGGTATACCTAATATTAAGAAACAAAATGATTCTATCTTTGCAGTAGTTGAGAAATTGTCAAAATAAGCACACTTCATTCCAGTGAAGTTGACCTACAAGGAAGTACACATTGCCGATATATTCTTGAAGGAGATATTTAGATTGCACGAGATACCCAAGGAAATCATCTCAGATCGAGATACTAAGTTTACCGAAATTTTTTGGAGATCCCTATTCTCCGGATTAGAGACACAGTTGAACTTTAGTATTGTTTATCAACTGCAGAAAGACGAACAAACAGAAAGGGTAAACCAGATTGTAGAGGACATGCTTAGGATGTATTTCATGAACAACCCCACCAAGTGGGAAGATTACCTACACCTTGCAGAGTTTGCATATAACAACAGATACCAGACTTTTGCTAAGATGAGTCCCTTTGAGGTACTCTATGGACGAAAGTGTAGAACACCGGTTACTTGGGATAGCCGAGTGGGTTGACTCATGTTAGGTCCTGACCTATTAAAGGACATGGAATAATTGGTTACCAAGGTCTAGGTGAACCTTAAAGAAGCACAAGACCACCAGAAAAGCTACGTGGATAAGAAAATAAAAGATAAAGATTATAAAATAGGCAACCATGTCTACTTGAAAGTAAAATCAAAATGAAGTTCGTTGAGCTTGGGAAGGTGTGGTAAGTTAGCACCTAGATTTTGTGGACCCTTTGAGATACTGGCCAAGAGAGGGCCAGTGGCATATTAACTAGCGTTATCCGCTCACATAAGAGTCCATAATGTTTTCCATGCATCATTATTAAAGAAATATGTTTGTGGTACTAAGAATGTGATTGATTGGTCCTTACTACAGGTGGAACCTGAAGGGGAGTTTTCCCCTGAACCTCTTCATATATTGGACAAGAGAGAGGTGCAGCTCAAGAAGTGCGCCATAGTCTAGTTGAAAGTGCAATGGAAGCACTTCAAATCCGATGAGACTACTTGGGATAATGAAGCCATCATGAGAAAGGCTTACCCCACCTTGTTTCATTATTTCATATCGAGTCCCTAGAACACTAGTGACAGTGTTGTTCTAAGCGGGGAGGGATGTAATATCCCAAATTTTGACATAACACTTATGGGCATAAGCCCCATTGACTATGATGTTACTTTGATGTTTTATTTTGATATATTGGTTCTAGGACCCCACCACATATGAACATGATGATTTGTTTGATATATTGGGCGCAAGCCAGTTACATATGTTTTATGTATGATTTTATGTGTTGGATGTGGACCCTAAAGCACATGATTGATGAGATGTTTTGTGTTGAGCGAGGAGCTCTGGAGACATGGTTATTTGAATGTTTGTGTTGATCATAATATCTAGAACATCGGATCCTTGGACATTATATCCCTAGGTGTATCCTACAAGTACATCCTAGCATTAGTGTTGAGCGAGGAGCTCTGGAATTGCACGAAGTTTGTAACTCCATGTTTTTAACGTTGAGTATGGGCTCTGGATAAGTGCTAGGAGTTACTGAAAAGAATTAATTATGTCAAGTGAAAACGAATCGAGTAAAATATTGATCTCATCTCACTCATTTATAAGTGATTAAATGAAATCCCGAATTTCTGTATCTCATCAAGTAATGAAGAACTACAATGTTATACGAGGGAATCCAACATGCAAGGATGTTTAGAGTTTCCTAGCCTAGTAGACCTAACCACCTACCTGACGACCTTAATGAAGAAAGTGTCATAAGTTTAGGGATCATGTTATATGATACCTAAAGACAAATGTTAACAAATAATATATATATATATTTTATAAATGGTATGTATAAGAGTAAACGTAGTAATAATATTAAAATTATAAGAAATAAGGAGATGCTCCATTTATTATTATTATTACATAATGATAATTAAATAGTATAATACCTATAAAGGTCCGAATAGGAACTAGTTAAAAGTTCCTAAGTTAAATATTAAAAGTGCCTAAATTAAATAAAATGGTCAAATCAAGAAATCAAATGATTTCTTGATTTAACTGCCCCTTTGACTGAAACGTCTGCCTATAAAGACCCAAGCCAAAGAGAGGTTTGGGGATCTCTTCCATCTTTTTGGTGAATCATTATTTCTGCCTGTTTATTCTCAAGAGATTTCTTGGAGAATATTTTCGTAAGAGGAAAAAGGAGAAATGATCCATACCTGATATTCTATTTAGGGAATCCCTACCTTAGGATCTCTAAGCTACTTGCATGTTGGAACCAGCTCGAGGGGATCCGAATGAAATCCATGAACGGTTTCGGGTCATGGTTGGGTGGAGCATGGTAGTTCCCAAGTGATTCGGTTATCTATACATGGGATAGATCTGTCTATGAATTTGTTAATGCTAGGTAATTAAGTGTGCAGGTTTCCAACCATTGGAATAGCTTCACTATATAGGTATGAGGTTCTTGATGTTTTTCCATTCCATTATCTAGTATATTTCCTGTTAGAATATTTAAGTGTTTATGTTATATTTCTAACCCTATGTCTAAATTTGTATCCTGTTAGAATAGTTAAGGGTTTATGTTATATTTCTAACCCTATGTTTGCAATTATTTCTTGTTAAAATATTTAAGGGTTTACATTTTATTTATAAACCCTATGTCTGTCCAGAATGTTTAAGAGTTTATGTTTTTAATTATAAAACACTATGTCTGCAAATTATTTCCTGTCTAAGAATTATTTAGGGTTTATTTCTTCTATACTTAGTTTTGCATTTTTTTCATAGCTTAAACTTGTTTTTTTCCTAAGACCTATAAATTACTCTAAACATAGTCTATAGGTTTATTTTACCTATGGATTCTACCGGAAGATTTCATATTTCCGGCAGAACTATATTTAGGAGCAAAAAGACTATTGAAGTATAAGCTATAAACAAAACTCAATTATAAACTCATTTAATTAAAGTATTAACCTAAGAAAACAAATCATATCCAATATTTAAATTTAAACAGATCATAATTGAATAGGAAGGAAATACCAAACAGACAAGCTATCGAGACCATTTCATGGTCTGAGATTTATACTTTATTTAAACAAGAACCAAAACCATATACTTAATATACCAACTACATCTATGAAAATCAACATACATCCATCTCATTCCTAATAAATTCAACCCCATCGTTATGCACAACACACATTAACAACATAGCATAAATAACCAATAGATCACATGATCGATTAAGAATAAAATCAAACAAAATGCTATGCACAGAACTGTATTATAAATGTAGCATAAATACATAGAGGTCACAGGATCAATTCCTGTAAGCATTAAATGCCCAAACAAACCCATAGAATAATAATCTTTATAACCATAGAGACCTAGGATCAATTCCTGTTGAGTGATTTTATTTACAAGTCACCATATCAAATCCAGTAGGATTCGTTATTATTTCTAACACATGCTATAGAGTTTCAACTATTAAACCATGCTATTAGAATTGCACAGGCCGTAAATAAAATATATCAAATCTCTACATAGAGGTTGAAAGACCCAAATAAAAGAATACACACTGTAACTATGACCCTCAACCCTTTACATAAAACAAAGAATTTAAACATTAACACCAACACTGCAACCCTGTCAACGCTATGCGAATAGCAAGACACCCATTGAAGGGTTACATCCACAGCCATGACTCTTATACAAAGAGTATTCATTAACCACGAATCAAATCATAAAAAACAATAAGTCATTTTACTAACACATAGTCATGGTTCTATTGGCAGGAACGCCATTTCAATCTACGACAAGGATCCAAGGCCAAACAAACACCATTAACGAACCCATAAAAGAACTTAAATAAGAATTGTGAATCACTCAGAGTTAAACCATTGCCACATGATAAGAATGATACCCACTTTTCGATAGTATGCAAATGTTGTAAATAAACAACCAATAAACACACACATAGTATAAATGATGTATATACCATCCATTTAAACCAAGTAAGAAATTACACAGTCATATAACCCCGACCTTGCACCATTGCAAGAAGTGGTGTTGTTGTCGTAACCCACATAAACACATTTACATTTCGCAGAGCCTTTGAATGTTCACCAAGGAATTAATACTACGTAGGGTATCCTTAAACAAAACCTAGAATACATTAAGTCCCAACCCAAAGGCATTAAACCCCCAACTTCAACCCCAATTCTTGCATGCATCTTTGATGCGATACAAATTAAGTTATAGACAACCCCCTTTCTTTTCCACATCCATTAAGATCAGAACCAAACATTCAAACCCACGATGAGATTTAACTCTGTCACAACAACCACCCAAGAGAGGGAAAAGTTTTAGACGTGTACAACATGGATTACCTGAATGGGTATGGCATTGACTCACATCGACCCATGAACCAAGATTTATTCATACCCTGCAAATTGCAACCCAAATAAAAATCCACGATGAGGAGTATGCATTGAAAACCAAATTGAACAGACAATCAATGCCATTAAACCCGAGAGGGATACTTACCTTCCACCACGACAAAACCTTCGAAGCTTAACACCACCATACAACACAGAGGCAGAGCTCACATAGCCATGCTGTAAATTACCAAACCATCGCAAGAGCCCAATCCCTAAGCTTGAGGGCCATGCAATCCAAGGCGCATTTATGTCTCCACCTTAGCCTCCATTAATGAAATTCGAAGCCTGTAGAAGGAGCAAGTCGATAAGTCAACTTGAACGAGGAACGACTTAGTTGATCAACTGACTAAGTCGATGGGCCGACTAAGTCGATTGGCCGATTAAAATAAGAGATTAGGTCGGCCATCTAAAAATTCATGTCGGTTCACCGAACCAACAGGTAGTTATTTTGTAACCATCTGTAAATTGTATATATTAGGCTATTGAGCCAAACGAGAACTCAGTTCAGTTCTCTGCATTGTATGGACTCATTATAATAATATAATCTGTTTAATCCTATATGTTCTTGTCTCTTGTCTCTGTTCTATATTTATGTATATCTTGGTATGTATTATTGGTAACCTTATGTGATCTGTGAGATTACAACATTGGTTCTGTTGCCGGTAGTACATGACTGAAATATATGCTCACATGTGATACCAGAGCAGGAGATTAAGGACTGGTGGGAACGTAAAATTGCAAACTATTTGCAGAATTACACACGAAGGAATAGATTAACAGTTGCTGAAGCAAAAGAAAGATTTTTTACAGAGACGCATGAAAAATTTGTCGAATCAGTGCCCCAACTCTTCAAGCAACTCCTGGATGAGAAAGCCGAATGCAACTAAAGAACAACAGTTGCTGGAAAAACTGATCCGAGGAGGCCGAACAAATTTGTCGGAGTGGTTTGAGAAAATCACTGACGACTTCTGTGAGGAGCAGGCAGTTGAAGACAGAACTTCAGTGAAAACTATAAAAGAGAAATTTTACACAGATTTCACCGAACAATTTTTGTGTTCCCTACTGACCTTGCTGTTCAAATTCTTGATTGAGAAAGGAGTAGCACATATCGTCGAACCTCGCCCATCACTTCATGAACAGCCAACAAACTCTAACTGGGTGGAGAAGCAGAGGAAGTGGGAAAAATTTATTACCGAAAGGGAGTGGGAATACTTCCTAAGCAAATAGACCGAACTATCTGAGCTTTCTAAAAAGCGTCGAGCAGGATATGGGGGAGTAGCTGGTCATGTGTCGAAGATAGAGCATTGTGGATCCTAGTCGACTAGAATCCGATATTAGCCACCAGTAATGAAAATTCGGCCAAAGAGGACCTCAAGAGAATAGTATCCTACAAAATTATGTCGTACATTCAAAAAATAGAAAGGGACGAGAGACACCAGAGAAGGGAAGCGAGACGTGAAAGAGCCTTAGAGCTGCATAGAGGAAAAAACCCTAGGGAGAACGACCATGAAGAGAATCCGCCAGAGTCAGGTCATGACCGACATGAAGAGGGTGTGGAGCAAGAGGTGTCCCCTAAGTAGGAAGAAGTGTGGATAGAGCAGCCAGAAGCTCTCCAATTAAGAGCTCCCAGTGAAGGAACAACCCTTTCCCCATTGAACCCGCTTACCCAAATACAGACTATTGTCGAAGACGACCTTCGACTACGAGCTGGTGACTTCAGTATATGGAGCCGACTAGGCGACAAAATGAACCCTGGACGACACCTTATTATACATCGACCGGTGGAAGGGAACTGGGTGACATTTCAAGCGACATCTTCCCTCCAAAGTATCCACTTGCTCTTACCGACACATGAAGGAGCGACCCCCCGCCAAATATAGCTTTATAAGAAATCGAACAATCAGACCTGTGAACAAATAGTTACAGTGGACCATCGACAACCGAAGTCGACATCAAATGACTGCATGTCGACGAATAATTGACAACCGACGGGAACGCAAGCTCCGTTGACCAGAATTCCACAGGAACGACTACATCAATAACCCCACTAGCCTCACCACCACCCCCACCTCCACCATCGCCAACTTCTGAGAGCAGTGACAGTGATTCAGACATGGGTCATGGATCGGCTCACATTCCCCTCTATGAGGGTGATGAAGACCCTAGACGGCATTGGTTCATCTGCGAGTCGACCTGGGAAGCCAACCAGGTTACAGATGAAGATAGACAAATGGCATAGTTTGCAGGAGCCTTAAGGAAAAGGGCATTGACATGGTACATGACCTTTTCAGAGAGCTAACCCAGAGCAACAAAAGCCGAGATTAAGGCGCAGTTTCTGTCATTTTTTAAAACTCCAGATGCTAAGCACCTGGCCGTAAAGAAGCTTAAAACCACATCACAAAAGCCAGGAGAATCCGTCCGCGACTACGATAAGTGTTGGAAGGACTTATTGAGCCAATTGGATTATGTTATAGATGAACAGTTACTAATTCAATGGTTTCTTGCAGGACTATCACAAAAAGTACATTGACACATTAGTCTGGAGACGTTCAAAATGTATGAGGATGCGCTAATGAAAGCTCTTCAGGTTGAGATGGAAGAGGATATACCCGCTAACCCCACGGACCATAGATTGGAATAGCAGCTAGAGAATGTACAGAATTCTCTGAAGGAGCTAAGCCTTAAGAATAAGGAGATCTAGTGCACCAAATGCTCAACAAACGGCCACTCGAAAGATAACTGTCGACAAGAATATAGCCGACAAGAAATCCGCTTTGTACAGACCAAATTATTTTGCGACATTTGCCAGGAACACAGAGATCAATCTATAGCAGACTGCCCGTTCAACATGAAGAATGGCAAGCCTTCCTGGTGCGCCATCTGCGAAACCAAAAGTCATAACACCACCGACTGTTAGTTAAACCTAAAGAATCGACAGAACTATCACGCGGTATACCAAACAATTGCAGTAGCGCAACATAACGAGCAAAACAATCCACCAAATGATCATAATGGACAAAGATACGATGACCGAAGATACGATAATCGACTCCAAGGTTACGGAGGAAGAGGTTGATTCCCTGGGAATCGTGACATACGATCGCGCCGACCCACCCAGTGCTTCATATGTTACAAAGAAGGTCACCGGTATGCACACTGTCCATACAAGGACAGGACTGATCTCAAATTCTGTACCCACTGCGAAGTAGGCGATCACTCGCTTGAGGATTGCCCTACTATGTTAGAAAAAATTAATACCAAGAAAAATGTTAATGTCTTGTCTTATGTGCAAAAACATGATGTAATATCCAATAAAAATTTACATATTGTAACGCGACAAGGAACAAAAACAGGACCTGATAACCCTCAAATTAGTAAGATTAAAGAAACAAATGTCTATCCTAACCCACGGCATGAACAACAAACATATAAAGAAGAAACCCATGTCTTTCAGAACATTGCACAACAAGAATACCTCAATAACAGTTGAACCAACATAATACATCAATTAATCCAACTCGCTCAAACAGACAAATCAGTATCTCAGTTCATAGACTTGTTGCATGAAATAAAAGGTACAAACCCAAAAAAACAAACAAAAAACATCTGCAGCTTGAACCAAAAAGACAAAAGTGATGCCGAGCCACTTGTTGACCTGGAAATCGAAGGTTACCACATCCGACAAGTAGTGCTCGACTTCGGGTCACAAGTAAATATCATGACTCGTGACACTTGGGAACAGATGGGCCGACCGTGACTATATGAATCTGGCATATACCTGAAACTAGCCGACCAAGGCCTAATTGAACCCATTGGGGTTTGGAAAAACGTCGACAGGACCATCAAAGGAATCTTGACCAAGGTTGATTTTGAAATTATTGACCCAAAAGAAGGAGCCAGCTCCTTCCCAGCACTAGTCAGTCGACCTTGGGGAAGAAAGATGAAAGCATCCATATCCTTGGACAAGGAACGAATTAAATTAAAAGGAAACAGACAAAAGGTCATTGTACCCATTCATCCATCCCAAGGGGAGCCTTGGACTGAACCTATTGATGAAGAATTCGATGTCCGACAACTTTACCAGATCCACACTAATGCAGACTACACAGAACCAAACATCCATGGCGAACTTAACTTAGGTAACCAAGACTCAATTGGTTATAACTCAGATGCTGAATTATAAGACTTGGAGATTGAGAATTACGAAACACAAGCAAGAGGGTGTTGGACTATACATAGAGTACAGAAAAAACCCACCCAACAGTGCTTCATAGTATCCATTGTCCCAAAAATCCTTGAAAAGAAAATAAGGGAACGCCCTACCTTACAACCAAGCAACTTAAATACTACCCAACTACCAAGGTATAAGGAGAGGGAATCACCAGTCATGCATATTGAGCAAGTATCTAAAAATATTGGTGAACATGGCCAACTTCGAAGCTTAGTTGAAACTTTTAAAGGTCAAGCAGCTAGATGGTGGGACACCCATCAGACAAAACTACAGACCTAGACAACTGCTTCGACTTACTTTGTCGAGAGGTTTGGAGGAAAGAAATTAACCCGGAAAGCTTAGATACCTATTTTCACCTAAGGACAAAGCCCAGAAGATCATATCAAAACTTGTGAAACGGAGTGGAGAAGACTTGGATACAAGGATGAGCGAGCATGGCCACATTTATTCCCCTCAACCCTAGCCGACTTACCCAACAAATGTTATAAGATGGAAGAAGCTCAAGGTGAAACCTTCTTATGGCACAAACTCAGGGAAATTTTTATTAAAGACTTCAACTTCATACCTCAAAATGAAAATCTGGTTGAGACAGCAACACAAATTAAACAATTTATCCAACTGACCGAAAAAAAACCCTCACAAGACCATCAATAGATAAAGGATTGTAACAATCTACAAATATGGTCCAAACCACAGTCGACCCATTTACAATTAGAAAATGAAAACACAGAAGGCAAGAGCTTCAGATGGAAATCCAATCACATCGAAACAACAAAGCCTATACAATCGATCCTAAAAATTACAACAACCGACAAACAAGAGATTGACAGAATGACTACAGTTGACTTCCCTGCTACATTCTCATAGTTCAAAGAAGGAATTTGACCGATCAATGAAGCTAAAGCACCAGAGTGGCTAGATGCCAAAATAAAAACTAAATAGGTTGACATTTCAAACGACGACCGACCAAAACTAGCAAAAATTGGTGGCTACTGGAACGCCCAACAGACCACCGAAATAGTGAACTTACTAAGAGAGTTCCAAGATGTCTTTGTCAGGGACTATAAAGACCTAAAAGGCTTAGTCCAAGAAATGGGAGAAATGAAAATTGATACTAAACTTGATGTTCGACCTGTCAAGAAAAGACCTTATAAACTAGCTCACAAGTACAAGGAGATAGTCAAAAAGGAAATCGATAACATGTTAACAGCAGGAATTATTTACCCTATCGACCAGTCGGAATGGGCAAGTCCAATGGTCGTACAGCCCAAGAAACATGACCCGACAAGGTTAAGAATTTGTGTTGACTTTAGGGAACTCAACAAAGTAACACTGACAGACCCCTTCCCAACCCCTTATGCTGATGAAATCTTGAATGAAGTTGCAGGACATGAATGCTACTCATTTACAAATGGATTCTCAGGCTATAACCAAGTACCAATAGCTAAAGAAGATCAAAAGAAGACAACATTTGTGTGTGAATTTGGTTCCTTTGCTTACATAGTTATGCCTTTTGGATTAAAGAATGCACCTGTAGTGTTTTCTCGAATTGTTGTCAAGACATTCCAAGAATATATATATAAGACCATGGCAGTATACTTCGACGACTGGACAATATACTCCACCTTAAAAGACCACTGCAAATGGCTCAGACTTATGCTGGAGAGATGTCGACAGATTCAACTTTCCCTGAACATTAAGAAATGTATATTTATGACTCCCATAGGGATACTCTTAGGGAATATTGTCTGTAAAGAAGGTATCAAGGTCGACTTTGCAAAGATTAAAATTATCCTCGACCTGAAACCACCAGTAAACCCTAAACAAGTTAGGGTGTTACTTGGACATACAGGCTATTACAAAAAATTCATAAGACACTATTCAGATATGACCTATCCTCTTGAAGAACTACTAAAGGAAGATCAAGAGTTTAAGTGGACAGAGGAATGCCACATCTCTTTCGAAAAATTGAAAAGAAAATTAGTCGAAGCCCCCATTCTAAAGTTTCCAAACTGGTCGATCAAATTCCATGTGCATATCGATGCATCAGGAATAACAATAGGAGCAATCCTAACTCAACCAGGAGATGATGGAATGGATTATCCCATAGTTTACAACAGTCGTAAATTAAATAAGGCTGAAATAAACTATTCGACTACAGAGAGAGAAGCCCTAGGTATGGTCTTTGCCCTCCAAAAGTATCGACATTACCTTTTAGCCAATCCCGTCACATTCTATACCGACCATAAGGCCCTGAAGTACCTTGTCAATAAACCACTCCATCATGGGAGGATTTGTCGATGGCTACTCCTCTTCCAAGAATTTGAGTTCGAAGTCATTGTTCGACCAGGCAAGCTAAATGTCGAACCCGACCATCTATCCCGAATAGACTCAAGAGAGGAACCGACCGGAGTCGACGATGAATTACCGGATGCACATTTATTTTGCATAGAAGTAGTTCCAGAAGAACTATAAGAAATAGCTCAGTTCTTAGAAAACGGTCAGGCACCAGAAGGTATGAATACCAAGAAAAAACAAATCTTAGCTATGAAGGCTGCACCATACAGCCTCATCAATGGATTTTTATAGAAAATGGGGTTAGAAAACATCCTTAGACGGTGTGTACTCGAACATGAACGATACCAAATCATGCATGAAGCACACTATGGACCTGCAGGAGGACATTTCCAAGCAGACACAACTACAAAGAAAATCCAACAGTCAGGATTATGGTGGCCAACGCTCCACAGAGATTGCAAAAGTTTTGTTAGTCGATGTGATATATTTCAATGACTTGGTCGACCCCTACCGAGCACAGAAATTCCCTTGATATCAGTAAATCCCAGTCTCACATTCGAAATCTAGGCTATAGACTTCATAGGACCATTTCCTATCCCAGCAAAAAGATCAGGTGCAAGATATATTATCAATGCAGTAGAATACGTCACTAAATGGGCAGAAGCTGAACCTGTCGATACATGTTCGAGTGAGGTAGCCGCTAAATTTATCTACGAAAAGATCATCACTATATTTGGATGCCCACTAACATTGATTAGTGACCAAGGGACAAACTTTATCAACAAAACTATCAAAAAATTGACCGACCAATTCCACATCGACCACCGACGGAGTACAACATATCATCCTCAAACAAATGGGGCGATTGAAGCTTTCAATAAAACATTAACAAAAGGGTTAACCAAAATATGTAATGCTGACAAGGACGACTGGGATGAGAAAATACCTGCAGTCTTATGGGCATACAAGACTGCCTATAAACAGTCGACCAACCAAACCCCCTTTCGACTAGTCTACAGACAAGAAGCAGTCATCCCACTACACTTCCGACAACAGATGCCTACTATTGCAAAAATCCTCCATGTCGATGTCGAATAGGGAAGGAAGGACCGACTGCTTCAGCTCAGTAAGCTGGAAGAGCACCGACTCATCACCATACAACACCAAGAAATTCAGAAGTAACAAAAGAAAGCATGGCACGACCGCAACATCAAGAACAAAAACCTAGCGGTCGATGACTTTGCTTTACTCTACAATAGTCGGATCAAAGGGAAACCTAAGAAAATCCACACAGAGTGGATGGGACCTTACATTGTCGATGAAATACACCCCAATGGTTCAGTCTGACTAAGGACGTTGTAGGGCCTAGTATTTCAGAATCTCGTTAATGGAGCTTGACTAAAACGTTATAGAAACTGGAAAAAAAAATCATATAATGACCCTAACCAGCCACCAAAATACATACAAAACTAAAAACTCCAAAAACAAACAAATATCCCACAGACACAACACCATGACAGGAAATCACCACTTCGGCAACTGACATCATGAACCTCGACCATCTTCATCGACCATTCCTATCGACCGTTCTCAACACCGACACCAGTCGATGACCTCGATAGTCCCATCACGCATTCATGACCTCGAGCGCCGAAAGAAAATAACCATTAACTCACACTTGTGCACTCCAGCTGGAACATCACGTCCGCCATTAACGCAGTCATTGTCACATCCAAACACAACATCACCTATAAATACCAGACCGCCGAAGGCTCATTCACTGCAACCTTTACACCCAAAGCATCCGAACATTCAATCGACCGAAAATCGAGAACCCTATAGTAACCTCGACCAAATAGACATAATGGCTCCCAAGCAGACCAGAGCATCGACCAAAGCAAAAAAGATACAGGCTGCGGATACACCTTTGGTCCGCAGACTAAAGAACATCAAAAATGCCAAAGTGCAGGAGGGATCATGGAAAAAACTATGGGCCGAGATCCAAGAGTGGGCCTTTGTCGACAAAAAGCTGACCCAGGCAGCACAGAAAATACAATGCAACACCCTCTTTGGCTATGCCAATGCACCGCTGATGGCAAGCTTTGGTGGCACGAAGGAAGCTGCTGTCAAATTCATCATTAGTCGGTATCACAACGGCCGGCTCTACTTTGATGAGCCGATCGACATTTCTGGGGATGTCATCTCCAAACTCGCTGGCCTATCTAATAAAGGAGACCCTGTACCAGGCGGAATCAAAGAAGGACTGGTTGAAAAGCTTATAGGATCGCCGTCTAAGAAAAAATCAAAAGGGTTGATGATCGGGCAAATCGCAACTTGAACGCCACAGATTGTGGCCAAAATAATCACAATCACACTCACATTGGCAGGTCGAGGCAGCGACCTCAAACTAGAAATGCAGGAAGCCGACGAGATAATTGCCACCGACGGAAGACTCTACAGATGGGGAGATTATGTTGTCGACATGATAAAAACCGTTTGCGAACGATGCCAAGAGACGAGGGGAATCATCAAGTTCCCCTCCCTCATCCTATGGATCGTTATGTACCACATCTGTCCAAAAGGAATCCCAGTCTTTCGGGAACCATCAAGGTTCGACATGTATAGATTTAAACCCTTTTCCCAGAAAGGAACCCTCCATGAACTAGGGCAAGGGAAAGTATTCCTCGAGAACTAGTTCCAACAATTGAAATTTCGCACGACTAGATGGAGGGTGCCTCAGAACATCCGATGAAATCTACCTGCGAACTCCCACATCTAGTTGGAGCTCGACCATACCTCGGTGTGGTACATGCAGGGCGAGGCCTCCAACGCCAAAGCCCTCGACTACTATCCATCTATCGACCAAATCTTCCGATAATTGTCTCGATAGACTAAGACAAAAATACCAGTGCTGGAAGCAGCGAAATAGGTCGACTTCTCAGTCGAGGAGCCACTCACCGACCAAGAGAAAGAGGAAGACTACGAGATCAACCTATACATCAGCACATTTGTGTCAGAGGACCTACCGGTCGAACCCACTGGTCGAGTACAAATAACTATCAAACCTCTGACCACAAAGCAAGTAGTACCACAGCCGGCAAAACCAAAACCACAACAACAGCAGCAAACGACTCCCCTAACTCCAGAAAGTGGCATCCCGACTCAAGAACCGATGGGCGAAGTCGAACCAGAAAACCCTGAGTATGCTGTTACAAACTGCATAATTCGAAAACTCACCAATGAGATAGCAGCAGCTAGGAAGAAAATCAAAGTGCAAGAACAACAACAAGGCAAAAATAAGCGCAAACTTATCATTGCAGAATCATCAGATGATGAAGATGAACTGGCAACTGTGGCCCTTGACATTATATAGGATGTCGTCGCAAATAAAGTGTCGGTGGAAACTCAGTTCCAGCGGTTTGTAGAAGCAGGAGCCCCCGAAGTTCAACCAAAGAAGGAAAAAACAACGACGATGCTTGAAAATGTCATCGATCTTGTGTCGACACCTCCACCTCCATCACCAACACAAATAGTCGAGGAGCAAGCATCGGCACAATAGTCGATCAGCCCCCTCGACTTATACAAAAGCGTGATGCTGGAGACAGTAAAGGAAAAATTTGACAAAGACACTGAATTAAAAACCTTCTTCGAGACATTCCCTGCACTATTTCATTCGGCCCAAAAAATTACCACCCAGGCTCCCATGTATACAACAAGCAGAACACAACCTACAGTATTTGCACACATCACGTCAACCTTCACACAACAATCCGACAAAGAAGACGACGTCATTGGACAAGTGCAGTCTACTATTGAACCGACCGACCTCGAACCCCAGGCCAACTTACCAACCACTACACCACCGGAAGCAGACATACCTTCAGATGTAATTCCACCCCGTACTTCCCCCAAACCCATCACCCCCGACCATTCCCCCACTCCATCACCACCGCCACCACCATCCCCACCACCCCCACCATCCCCTGATTCACAGACAGACCTATCACAACCACCTACATCCACATAGCTGGAGGTGGTCATACCACCTCCCCAGCCAGAACAACCATCGACTTCTATCCCGCAAACCAAAGGCCCCCTCAACTGTTGCAGGTACATAGGAGACTGAAGCAGAAAAGCACAAGAAGAGGAAGGAGCATCATGGAAATACTCCCAGACTTTGGATTAGCTTGAAGGATGCAATCTCCTTGACCGACACAAAGGTGGGCCAACTCCTCAAAACTCTAGCCAAAGAAGCAAAGATAAGGATTGAGAGAAAAGCCAAAGAACTCACAGACAAAAATACAGAACATGTTGAATTTCTCGACAAATGCAGGAATTTAGCTCAGTCTGTCATACCAGGGCCCATAGAAGTTGACACAGATAGACCGCTTGAAAGAGCGTATCAGCTCTTCGAGAGCATGGTGTCGACCCTCCAAGTACACCTTCAGGAAACTAAGGAGGAACAGAAAGAGGAGACTGCCAGACTGCTACTGGCACAACACACTGCATTCTCCAAAGCATACAAAGTACTACAGGACCATATGGAGGAGTCTGTCGTAACCGAAGAAGTCCTAAGAGACTGGCCTGATTACTACGGGAAAGTTTATCAACAGACACGACAGACTCAGCAAGGGATTCAGGCTTTGGAGAGCAGGAAGACCACGGAGGCAACACTTAGACCGACGATAGAAGAACAGATAGTGCTGGAAACCAACAAACTGTAGAAACTGGAATGGGAAGCACATCAGTGGGTGCAACAAGCTCTTCCCAACTTAGAGAAAGTCGACATCATCTTCCCACAGATGAAACGACTCATCGAGACTACAGAAGAGCAGAACCAGTTCATGGGCCCCAACATGGAAAAGATAGCGAAAGTCTCTATATCAGAGAAAATGTCAATCTTGTCAAGCTTAACCACACTGACCATTGATATCCAAAAATATTTGCAGGGTTGGACAGACTTCCAACATCACCTTGCCATCACAGCTTCGGCCATTGTTGAGGTCTGTGTACAGAAAAGACCAACCATCCGTCTTCACAGTCCGCCACAATAAAATTTTGAAGGACCAAACAAACATATTTTTTGTACCTCCCTGTTTCTTCAGGACGAAGAAACGTTTTGTTCTTGGGGGAGATGTAGAAGGAGAAATTCGATAAGTCGACTTGAATGAGGACCGACTTAGTCAATTAGCCGACTAAGTCGGTCGGCCGACTAAAATAAGAGATTAGGTCGGCCATCTAAAAAGTCGTGTCAGTTCACCGAACCGACAGGTAGTTATTTTGTAACCGTCTGTAAATTGTATATATTAGGCTGTTGAGCCAAACAAGAACTCAATTCAATTCTCTGCATTGTATGGACTCATTATAATAATATAATCTGTTTAATCCTATCTGTTCTTGTCTCTTGTCTCTGTTCTATATTTATGTATATCTTGGTATGTATTATTGGTAACCTTATGTGATCTGTGAGATTACAACAAAGCCCATGTTGTATAGTTCATGCCACTATGATAAAAAAACGTGTAATACATATTTCCTATATTTTGTATCAAATACATAAGGTTTAGCCATAGTCCATGGCATATGGAATATGCCATGGAGGGAAAATGTTAAGATTTTTAAAACCCCACACGAAGACTGTATTAAAACCATACACCAGGACTATGTTAGAGCATGAACCAAGTTAGACAATGATAATACCATATAAAATGTGTGCCATGTAAATGTTAAGAGTAGTAAGTAATCAAATCACTAGCGTAGAGTCCGTAAAAATAACAATAGTAACCCTTGCAGCTCAGGCTAGTGAAACATCCAGCCTGGCATAAATATCAAATAACAACCGTCATAGTAGTCAATAAGATCGGTCTGTAAATCTATCATCATCCAAGCCAAGTGCTAGTGATGAAACGTGCAGTATGTCTTGTTCAGTTTTTATAAGTAGTTTTCCGTTGTCAAGTGCACATGCACGTTACAAGGAAAGAAATGAATTAGTTCATAAGAACTAAGTAAGCCTCGAAGTGAAAAGTATAAAATAGTTACCTCTCAGGTGTTTACAAGGGAAACAAGTCCCGCCACTCCACCCCTTTTTCAATAACAAGTTAAGTCAGAATTGTTTATACAACAGTAATCGAACTTTATAACCACTGAATATATAATTGAGATAACTAACATACATATAAATGAGTAACCATAGGCCAAGATAGTAAGCAACCTCATGACAACATAAGTAGTGCATTAATAACCACATCAAAAAATATGAAAGCTGAACGTAAGAACAACTTATGACAATACATCACAGTAAACAAAGAACGCCACATTCCGCATAAGTATAAATAATGTCTAGCTCATGTAGTAAATGACTAGCCTAATAATTTTATTTTTTTTCAAATTTTGGGGACATTACAATATATAATAGATGAAAAACCAAAAATACATCGCTTTCTTGGTTGCTTACCTCTTATGTTTAAAGAGAGGATTGAGTATGATAATCCAAAAACGCCGAAAGATGCAATGAGAAAAGTGAATTTCTGTTATGATCAGAACAAGAATAAAAGAGAAAATATGGGCCTAACTAGAAGACTAAAAGACGTGACAACTTTGATGAAAGAAAGAAAAACACCAAGTTTTACAAAAATATTGGGAATAACTACAAAGGGTATCAAGGAAATAATTATAAAGGTTCTAGACCACAAAACCTTACAGCAAAAGAAAGAAACCCCCCCACTACTTTTAATAAAAACAATGCATAGAGGGAACCACTATAATGCTAGGAATGTGGCGAGCCACATTATTTTAAAGACTGCCCCATAAGAAAGAGTTTTTTTAGTAATGTTCACTCAATTCAAGAATCTGTTACAATTGGGTATATGGCGAGAAGCATGCCCAGAATTAGTGCTGCATTGGAGAATCGACAAGCAGACCATCAAACTTCAATGATCGAAATAAAATGTATGATAAAAAGTGAACCAATTTCTATACTAATTGATCCAGGTGCAAGTTTGAGTTATGTATCACCTAGGATTGTTGAATTGTGTAAATTATCACAAGAAAAAATTGAAAAATCTTGTCTGGTACAACTAGCCATAGGTACGAAACGGAAGGTCACTAGTTATGTGAAAAATTGTAAAATTATGATGAATGAGTTGAATACACATGCATATCTAAATATTTTACCATTGGGTTCTTATGACTTGCTTATAAGAATGGACTGGTTAGAAAAACATAGGGTTATGTTAAATTGTTATGATGAAAATTTTACATGCATGGATGATAATGGAAATACAATTAAAGTAAAAGGAATTCCGAGAAAGGTTACCATAAATTAATATCAACATAAATTAATATTAAACTTTGGAGAAATGTAAGACTACATTATCCCTTTAACGGCTAGGGGAATTTTTCAGCGGGAAAACATAGGCCAAGTAGATATCCACGATTGGGAGGAAAGTCAGAAGTTAAAATTTTAGTCGCCCAAGTGAGCCTGACTTATATAATTTGTCTTCAGTCCCAAAAGTCTACTTTTCGAGTTAAGTACTTAACAAATGTTTTGTTAAGTTAAATTCATTGAAATAGGTTTTATGGTGAAGTTAATTGAATCATAGAAACTTATGATTATTCTTTCATTTTAATGATGTTGTTATATTTTGAATTGTTATGTTCATTTAATATCTTTAGGTTCGTAATTTTAATGGTTTGTTTTCTTTTATATACATGATTAACCCATATTTTTTATAGGCTTACATATGCATTTTAATATGCAAATCAGTTTATAAGTGGTCTATGCATTTTAATATGCAGATCAGTTTATAAGTTGTTTATAAGTGAAAGTTATTTTGTTAAACTATATTCTTCATTTCCTTTGTACTTAGTTTATTTCTTGAACATAGAATAAGACAAAAATGCAAGTTTAAGGTAATAATCCTTTCTATATTAACCATAGTCATCCTTGACCATAATTGAATGAAGTGAAGGTTTAGGATATGAAGAAGATTAGGCTTGTTAAACTAGTATTTAATTTTAATTAGGGAAAAAGAGATCTAGTGGAGACATTTTATATAGTTGTATACTATGTTGATAGATATGTTTGTAAAATTAGTAATATACTTACAATTATCTTCCCGAGTGGAGACATTTTATATAGTTGTATACTATGTTGATAGATATGTTTGTAGAATAGTAATATACTTACCATTATTTAAAGTTAGTATGTAAGGGAATAAACGACCATGTTTGTCTAACTATTACCACTTATGTGGAAAATAGATATATGCATTCCAAAAGTAAGTTTTTAACTAGATTGAACATAGTATGCTTATATAGTTCATTTGGTTTGAAATATTTTTAGATAGGTTAATACTTTGTTTATATATCATTATATAAAGATAAATTACTTCCTTGAGATACTATACTTCTATTATATGAATAGTTAAGTCACTATAATAGATAAGTCTTGTTATTAAATATTATGATAAAGAAAAGTTAAAAGGTAAGGTTAACCATTAGAATTAACACTAATATTCATTCTTAAATAGATGAAAATGGTTTACTTTATCTTATTTTTCTACTAGATGTATGAGAGTGGATGTAAGCTTTTAGGGGTTAAATATCTATCCTTAAGGGGCTTTGTCTTAAAAGAGTATATGTTGTCAAGAAATTTTGGATTACCATACCTAGGTTGGTAAATCAATTCTTGAACTATTAATTGATATAGTAAAGTTAAATAGATTTGGATTTATAGTATGTAATATTAAGATTAAAAAGTATGTTCTTGAATTAATGCTTAAGTAATAAATGGCGTTACAGAGTTACAAGTAAATAATTTATATGAACTGATCTTATGACATTGAATAAGATTGAAAAGAGAGATGTTTTATATAAAGTTAAGTATTGGAGTACACATGTTAATTTAAGTTAGTATTTTGTTATAATACGACATTATTAAGGTACGTCTTAGATTTATTTCACAATTAAGTTATTAGAAATGATGTTATGTGACTCTTAACATTTAGGGATATAGGTATGGACTCTATCAATAACTGATCATGTCTTTTAACCATTGAGACTAACTATATTGTTTGTTAGATATAGTAAAGGAGAAAATTTTTACACCATTTTCCCAAAATTACATTGAGGAAGTGAGATACATTACAAATGATATCATAGTGAAGTTGCAAGGCTATGCCACCTATGGACACACCTACATGTTGGTGAGTGGTTCTCTTTTGTCAAATATTAGTTGTTGAATGCAATTTGTTTCTTAATTGTTCACTTTATTGCCATGCATGTTGTAGAAGGTAGTATTTAAAGCATCAAATTAGAATATATCTTATTGTTCAATGAAGATAATAAGAGAAGTATGCAAACATACTTACATAAAATTGATATGTTAAATATTAAATGCATGGTGGTATGAATGGTATGAAGCAGGGTATTTTTTAATGATTATAATATTATACTTAAGTATAGTATTCTAGGCGATTGTTTTGGATTGAAAAAAACAAGTTTATAGATAGATAAGTGAATATTAAATATGAAACATAAAATTAACACCGAAATGTGTAAAATTTGGTGAATATTATGATTAAAAAACATATTTTATGTAAATATAGGTGAAATTCTCCCCTAAACATTACCCTGGTATGGAGTATATTAATTAGTTATCAAAATTCCAGAAAATAGTTGTTGTTGTAATAAAGAGAGAAGTATATGATCCATAACTTGGTTTAGTTAAAAAGAGAATTCATATGGTTATTTAATATTATATATTTTCTCAAGTGTCATGAAGATTGCAATAGGATTTGGCATTAGATAGATACAAAAGCTTTAGGAGATGGACTATATTTATTTTTTCTTGTTGCTTCCATGCTACAAAGAATATGATCAAGAAAACAAGTAGTAAGATGTCATTTTTATTATTATATTGAGTTAAGGAATGTGAGATACTAACAAGTATGTCTTTGAAAACCATGTTAAACCAACAAGTCAAGATGACAACGAGACACGTACACATTATTGACTTTATAAATGCTATTATCCAAAGATGCATGCTTGTGCCATAACATGTAAGTAATAATAAAGACATGCAATTTTTAAAATCAAATTCATTTACAAGACCAGCAAGATGTGATTTTAAGGAACATAGACATGTGTAGACAAATATATGTTAATAATATTTGCAATGGGTGGGTGATCAATAGAATTTAAGTATTAAAAACATGTGAATGGAAGTAAATGCATTATGACATAGTAACATGTGACTGTGATGCACATTAACATGTATAAACAAATAGGTGTGTATGATATTTTAAATGCATAAATGATAAGCATAATGCAAGTTTGGCTTATGGATTTTTTTTTTTACCTTTATGTAGTAAGGTTTAATCACCCAGCCACTAATTGAGAAATATTAAAATTTACTTATATAATTATGCTAGTTATATAAATTTGAAATTGATACAGCTAACTGAGAAAACTAACTTGGTTAAATTCTTTTTATATGTTAAAATTAATAACATGAATCATAAGATTGTAAGTACAAGCACTTTAGTCATGCATTGCCATAGTTATACCAAATAAATTAAATGAATGTTGTGTTCATTATGATATTTTGTTATTGAGTACATCGTGTGAGTAATGTCCAAAAGAATAACATGATTTGGTAGTCAGCAACAGAAGTATTAAAGATATTATTCAAGTTTAGAAATAAGCAAGTATGTGTTTACTATTGTAAAAGGAAGAAGGTCAATAGACAAGTAACATCTTAATTGGCAAAAAATTTATGCAAGAATAAGTGATCGATACATGTCCTTGGTTTTGACTAGTTAATAATACTATTATGGTCGGTGGCATTCAGATTAACTAGTTGAAATATTTAATGAGTTATGTATATAAAACATAAATAATGCATGAAAATTATGTATTGAGTCTAGTAATTACTGTTTGGGTGCATTATTGTAGACATTTTCTTTTGTTTTCTTATTCAAGTGTTTTTTTGAAGTAGTTATTATATATTGCAAGAAGATGCAAGTGTACTATGAAGATATAGTGACTATCAGAACATTCGGCATGATAAGGTTACTGTCAAGGAAAAAAACAAATAAGGTAACCCTTACTAAAGATGTTATTAACCATTTCAATACACCGGGGATTGAATTATATAAGTTACTTATCTATGCTTTAGGAGGTATAAAAATGTGTGCCATAGGCAAAGCAAAACAAAAAGTAACCATGGAATTTTATATTAAAATGGTTACATCATAATTGTTATTAAAACTAGTAGTTAGAACATTGTTGGAAATGTGAACTGGTTATGATCAATTATGTGGTTGGAAAGTATGATAGATCTAACCAAAGTTTTGAATCATTTGAATGGTATATATTTTACAAGTTCAAAATGTTAGATTAATTAAATTGCATAAGTATGCATCATATGTTGCAAGAGAAAAAAGATTGAATATCAGAATAATTGATATGTATAGTTCAAAAACTGTTGTATTGAAATGCATATGTATGACATATGATGGAAACTATGTCCATTATAAGAGGGGATCAAGCATGTTAGTAGGAAAAAGACTTACCTAAAAGGACATAAAAATATTTAGAAAGAAAAAGATTAAAACAAAGTAGATGTAAAACTTTGCATGTTGAAAACATTAATGTTATGTGATGTATTACTAACCATGGTCATTCTAGATAGATAAAGGTATTTGAGTCCCCTCTAGAGACTGACCACCTATAGAGTGAAATACTTTAGTACATGACCATATGGTTCGAGCATACTATAATATGTTCACACCATCACACAAAATGTTAAAATTGGAACAAGTTTAAAGAATATGAATAATACATAATAATTTTAAAAAAGAAAGACAAAATATCTCGAATAAAGAAAATAGTATTATAGAAAATGGAGCAAATCTGTAATTCAAATGAATAATAAATAAGGGAGATTGCAGAGGTAAGTGTGCCCATTTCCATGGTATAGGTCGGGCCTAGATTTCCTTACTAAGCACTCAATGTATTTATTCCATTTGGTGAGAATTGGGATGTGAACTATTGAAGGGAGAAAGAAAAACATTACATGAATCCAGAATGCTTCATAAAGGGATCCTATTGGAAAGTCTACTTAAGAAATATTTACACACTTTCCCTAAGTCGGTATCCTCTTGCTTCTTGACTGAACTCGAGGAAATGTATACATAAAGTGATGTTGAGTTGGAATAACTCTGTAAGCATCATGAGTAAAGTGATGTTGAGATGGAAGGACTCTACATCATCAACAGTGTTTGATGTTGAGTGAAAACTCTAGAGCATAAATTATAAAATTGAATTTTCATGTAAGGTGAATCCTCCTGTGATAATTGTGAACAAAAAAATACCGATATATGTATTTGTACTATGTTGAATTTATATGTATTTCACATTATGTTTAGAATAATTTCATAACAACTTGGTATGATGGCTATATTTTGAAAAGAAAAGATCATTTTCTCTTAGATTGTGATTTATTGACATATGTATAGGTAAATAATTTTAAGAATTATGAGTAAATGAATGATATTTAGAGTTTCCATGAAAGAAATTACAATTTGTTGGAATAGAAAGAATTGTTTATATTTTCCTTGATTTTGAAGTGTTATGTTGAAACATAAAGTTTATGCTTAAAATATTGTAAAGCTCTACAATTGTCTATGTAAAGTATAGGAAAATCAAAGCTTGATAGGCATGAAAACTAAGGACGATGTTACTTTTAAGGGGGGGAGAAGGTAACATCTCCTTCGCCACTTCAACTCTACAAAGGTAATTGTCCGAAGGTTAGGGTTGTAAGAGCAAAACAATGTAAGTTATGTTTTGTGAATTTCCTAGTAGTTTTATTATGTAGAGTTAGGAGACTAAAAGCTTTACTAAATAGATTTGCATTTATAATATATAATATTAAGATTAATGAGTATGTGCTTGAATTAATGTTTCAATAATCAATGGAGTTACTGAGTTACAACTAAATAATTTATATGAAATGATCTTATGACACTAAATAAAGATTAAAAAGAGAGATGTTTTATAAAAGGTTAAGTATTGGATACATGTTAATTTAAGTTCTTCTTTTGTTATAATACGATTGTATTAAGGTAATTCTTAGATTTATTTCATAGTTAAACTATTATAAATGA
Source organism: Pseudotsuga menziesii (assembly GCA_001517045.1). Taxonomy (NCBI): domain Eukaryota; kingdom Viridiplantae; phylum Streptophyta; class Pinopsida; order Pinales; family Pinaceae; genus Pseudotsuga; species Pseudotsuga menziesii. The sequence goes on along the minus strand of LPNX010930030.1, from coordinate 93,688 downwards.
TTATATGTGACTCTTAACATTTAGGGATACAGAGATGAAAACTATCAATATAAGTAAAGGGGAAAAATTTTAACTCATTTTCCCAAAATTACACCAAAGAAATCTCTCTCACCATTTCCAAAATTTGATGATCTAACCAATTTGTTGAAAACCCACTTGACCCAACTATAGTGCCACAAGAAAATTCACAACTCCTCCCTTCATCCGAGGTTTTGTTGACTTCACAGCCAGAGCATTTCTTAATACTCTTTGTTTAATTTAAAAATGCAAGAATGGGGCCAATCATCCTCCTCCTTTTCCGTGCAAACTAACTCCTACCTAACCATCTATCCGTTGACATGTGATATGTTGTCATCCTCGAGACTATCCACCATTAAAACTCTTTGCCCACACCTACACCTTTAACAGGTCATAAAACATTATTAATATTCACAAGTTATGTAAAATAAAAATAAAGTGTTAAATTTTTCATTAGTTATTATAAAAAAAACATTATAAAATTTACAATCTCAAAACAAAATGTTTTTTTCTTAAACAAATTGTTTCTTTATTTGTTTTCCGCAAATTCTTTAAAAAACAAGAGCCACGAGGTGGCAATGTCCTCGACGTTGCACTTATAGTTGCTGCTTGTTTGCAATTGTAAAAGACCAATAAAACATTGTTGAAGTGAAGTAGTAGGTACGTGGACATTTAGTTCTATGCAAAGCTTAGGGCTGGAATAGCCTATAAGAATAAATGAAATTTGGTGGTTCAATTGTAAATGTTAAATACAAAAATTAAAAGTATCAAAAGTTTAGCACATATTAGAATAATAAATCACATATTTTGATATCACGAAACCAACACTATTTATTTATTTATTTAAACATACTAAGGTGCACATAGAAGAAAAGGAATCAAACTTGAGTATATTTTCATATAAAAAAAAACATTATTTAATTTGCTATTTTGATATAAAAAAATTGTTTTTTTCTCACTATATAGTCTTAATATAAACAATATTAAATATCATTTAAACATATTATGCAGGTGCATATAGTAGAAAAAAACACTATATAATCACAACTATTATCTAATATGATTATATTAATATATTCACGATAGTATAGTAGACCTAATTACTATTAACATATATTAATTAATTAATCATAAATACTATAATATACGATATAATTAATAATATTAATTAATATGATTATCTCCTATATTATAATAATAGGAGATAATGTATGGTTTATACATTAAGTAATTAACTAATTATTATACTATAAGTATATATATTATTATACCCTATATTAACTACTTATTATACTAAGAAAATTCTTTGGAATGTGGAAGGTAATATTTGGTCTCAAGAGTTCTTCCAATCGCTTGAGGTCTCGCGGCCTTAGGAGCTGTGCGCGCGCGTGAGCTAGGGTTCCTGGCAGCCATGGCCGCCCCTGGGGGCGAGGAGATTCTCCCTCCCCCCCTTCATGCAGAGATGGACGCGTTTCGAAGACTTGTTGCAGGCAGAGGGAAGAGATCTGCCCCTCCTGTGATCCCCAAATTCATCAAAAAGCTCGCTGATATTCCTGAAATCGCCCTGCCAGAGACTTCCTCGGTCAAGATTGCCCTGGCTCTTTCTGAAAGAGGTCTGGTTGGCCAATTTATGGGCCTTTGGCCTTCAGCAAAGACTACCGACGACTGGATCCAAAGAAATTGGAAGCCGCATCTAAATCATGGAGTCACCTGCTACCCCCTGAGCAGTGGCTACTTCCTCTTCGAATTCATTGACAAGGAAGACAAAGATCTCATCTTCCGGAACGGCCCATACTTCATGGGATCCCAAGGGCTGTATCTAAATCGCTGGACTCCAGATTTTGACCCCTCAGTGGATCTGCCTAAGGAGGTGTCGGTCTGGGTCAGGCTTCCCAATCTGCCGATCCATTGCTGGAACTTCGAAGCAGTGCAGAAGATTGGAAATGTAATAGGAAAATTCGTGGACAAGGCAGACAACAAGAACATCTACAACTGCGCCATGATTTGTGTGGAGGTGAACCTCGAAGCAGGTCTTCCAGAGGCCGTGAAGCTGAAAGTGGGCACCTGGACCCACTTCCAGAAAGTGGACTATGAACATCTTCCGTTCAAATGCCGACTCTGCCAAGAGCACGGCCATTTTCAGAGGAATTTCCCAAAAAATCAATCACTGGACAAGGAAGAATCTGAAGGATGGCATAAGGTTAAGAGAAGCAAGCCAGCCTCTAAACCCAAAGAGCCAAGACCTGACCACATGCAGACCCATCCTCAGGCAAATGCGAATCCGCCAAAGGAGCCCCAAGCAAAAGATACAAATCCTCCAAATGAACCGGAAAAGGAATGTATAGAGATATCAACTCAATCAGCAGCCTCCTCAGAAAACCTAGCCAAGGAAAATAACGATCCAATAGCTAAAGAAACACTGAAATCGGATGAAGAAAATATCACATTGGATTCTGGTACTGGAGCTGAATCAGATGGGGGGGCCACTGAAACTAGCAGTTCGGTAGCAACCCCTGAAAGGAACCCAAGAGGAAGGAAGCCAGATCGTAAAAAATGAGAGGAAATATCGTATAGAGATGTTACGGCAGGATTCCAGCAAACCATTCCGGACATGATAGAAACTAGATCCTCAAAGAAAGGCAGGGCTCCGAAAGGAGCCACCCCCCCCCTCCTCCTGATCCTCATGCTGCTCGTCTCCTGGAATTGCAGAGGGATGGGAAGCAAGACCAAAGAAGAAGCAATCAAAGATCTTGTCCGAATGAACTCCCCAGAGATTCTTCTGATCCAGGAGACGAAGATGGAGGCGCCTGAGACCATCCAGGCAAGCAAAACGTTTTGGAAAAAAGGAGAAGGAAGAGCAATCAGCTCTCGGGGAGCCTCAGGAGGGATAGCTACCTTCTGGAACTCCTCCTTGTTTGACTTGCTCGAGGATTATGGCACCACCCATTGGATCTTTACAAAACTGCAGCATAGAGACTCGGGGCAGCAGATCTCCCTGTTCAACATCTACGCTCCAGTCCTCCTGGCAGAAAAGAGAGAATGTTGGGACTTGATGAAGATGTTCCTTTCAGCACACCAGCACGACAATCTGGTGCTCGCTGGAGATATGAATGTAACCTTGGCACTCTCGGAAAAGAAAGGAGGCTCCCCCGTAAGAGATCCGGCGCGGGAGTGGGTTGATGACATCATTTCAGGCTGGGATCTGGAGGATATCAAACCCAGTAGAGGCAAATTCACGTGGACAAATAAAAGAGTTGGCCCAGGCCATATTGCAGCCCACCTGGATCGGTTCTTGGTTCACTCGTCCTTCCTAACGCTTGGTCTCTTTGCCAACTCAGAAATCTTGCAGGCTTGCACCTATGACCACAAGCCTATCTCTTTGGCTTTGACCGCTGGAGAAAAGTTGGGGCCCATTCCATTCCGCTTCAGCCCACTTTGGGTCTCCATGGAAGGTTTCTCAAATATGGTTGCATAAACGTGGAACAAGGCAGTCTCTGGCTCACCATTCTACATTTGGGAGGAGAAACTAAGAAGACTTAAAATGGCCCTGAAATCCTGGGCAAAGGCCCAGCCATCTCCTATATTGGAAAGAATGCAGGCCCAACGCGCTCTTGGAAATCACCAGATTTTTATGGAGGAGTCCATGATCACCCCGGAGATGCTAAACAAGGAAATCGACCTCCAAAAGGCACTACACTCAACGCTGAGAAGAGAGGAGCAGTATTGGAGAATAAAAGCGCGATGCCTCTGGCTGCAAGAGGGCGATAAAAACACCTCCTTCTTTCATAAACAGGCAGAAGCAAGGAAAAATCAGAATAACATTAGAGAAATCCATTTCCAGGAACAAGTGATCAGTAACTTTGAGGAGATAAAGAACGCGGCCCACTGCTTTTTTAAAGATCTGTTCACTGAATATATGGACGCGACCCCTCCCCTGGATCGATACCCTCTCTCTGAGATCCCCTTGCTCATCAACGTGGAAGAAAATTGCAGGCTAATGGCTTCAATCTCAACTGAAGAGATAAGAGAAGCTATTCAGGGAATGAACCCGGACAAGGCTCCCGGGCCAGATGGATTTACGGCAAGATTCTTCATAGTTTGCTGGGACATCATTTAGAAAGACTTGGTCAAAATGGTAAGGAAATCCCAGAACTGCAGCAAAATCGGTGGGAGCACAAACTCCTCTTTCCTGGTGTTAATTCCTAAAGAGAAAGGAGCTCTAAACTTTTCTAGATTCTGGCCCATCTCTCTTTGCAATACAGGCTATAAAATCATCACTAAAGTAATTGCCAACAGACTAAAAAAAATCCTCCCAAGGATCATCCCGGAGAACCAAGGGGGCTTCATCCAGGGCAGACAAATCCAGGACAACATCATCTTGGTTCAGGAAGCTATCCACTCCAGCTGTCAACAAAAAGAAAAAGGTATGATAGTGAAGCTTGACCTTGCTAATGCTTTTGACAGAGTTCAATTAAGTTTTCTGTTTGATGTTATGGGAAAAATGGGTTTCCACCCTCAGTTAGTAAATTGGATCAAAGCTTGCATTTCGGAGCCCTGGATCGCCCCATTAGTGAACGGGAGACTGACCAACTTCTTTCAAGCAACCAGGGGCTTAAGGCAGGGCTGCCCTCTATCCCCCCTACTTTATGTGATCCAAGCCTCGGTCCTCAGCTTCCAACTTGTCAAGAGAACCCATCCGCAGTCTCTTTCGGGGCTGTCTATCTCTCCCAGAGTGAAGAACCTGAACCATGCCCAGTTCGCGGATGATACCCTCCTTTTAGGCCGGGAAAATCTTTCTACGGCCAGGTCCTTCAAGAATGAGCTGGATGCCTTCACGGAGGCTTCTGGAAGTGAAATCAACTTGAGGAAAAGCAAGATCTACAGCTGGAACTGCCCCCCCATCGAGATGGCTGAGATCTCCAGAATGCTGAACATGGAGGGGACCTTCCGGTGGGATTCCATTAAATATCTCGGAATTCCTCTCGTGAAAACAACCCCTAGAAAAAGCCTTTGGATGCCCTTGCTCGAAAAAATCAAGAATAAAATCAAGTCTTGGGGGGCCTCTTGGCTGAACAAAGCTGGTAAATTAGTTCTCATAAACTCTGTTTTAACCTCCCTGCCTGTTTACCAAGCCTCGCTCTTATTAGCCCCTAAAGGAATAGTGATAGAAATTGACAAGCTGCTGAAAAACTTCCTTTGGAAAGGGGGAAGGAATGAAGGAAGGAAAATGCACTTAGTAAGCTGGAACAAAGTCAAAGCCCCAAAATGGGAAGGAGGGCTGCAAATCAGAGATGTGGCTACTCAGAACTTAGCCATGGGAGGAAAAATTCTCTGGAAAATGGTCAAGGGGAAAACCACTTGGAGCTCCAAAGCGTTGAGAACAAAGTACTTCAGAGGCCATAAAGAAAGGTGCCTGGACCACCCCCCAAGGACGACGAAAGGCTCCCCTATCCTCTCCCTTTGCCTCAAATCCCTAAACTTGATCTCTTCCAACCTCACTTGGATTCTGGGAAATGGCGCCAAAATAAATTTTTGGGAAGACTCTATTCTAGGTCAGCCTCCTCTTATTGGCTCGGTTGGTCTGGAGAACATCAAAAACTGGCTTCATTGCTTCAGTAAATTCAGCCTTTGGGATATTTCTAGGTGGGGGCCGGATGACAGTTGGCTCAAGTGGGACCTGGGGCCTGTCCCACCGCCTCTTGACCTGGAAGCCCGCGCCCTCCTAGTTGCTCTTCAAGGCCTCTCCCCATCTTCCTCTAAGCTGAAAGATAAAAGGGGTTGGGGCTCTTCCTCCGGAAAGTACTCAGCCTCTGTTGGTTATGTTATCCTTAAAGCCATTCCGTGGGCTGCCCCTGACCCCAAGGTGTGGAGAAATCTGTGGCTCCACCCCTCCATCCCCAAGATCGATCTTTTTTGTTGGTCTCTACTGCACAACAGCATTTTAACCTGGGACAATCTTCTTAAAAGAGGTTGGGAGGGGCCCTCTAGATGCCCTCTCTGTGCCAGCCATGAAGAAAAATCGCTTCACCTGTTTCTGCAGTGCCCGTTTGCAATTGATCTCTGGAATCTTCTCCTTGAACAGATGAACCTGATTCTTCCCTCTTCCATCTTCATCCTGTTTGCTCTTTGGCCTGACTTAGCCCCCTTCCCTCTCACCAATCTGAAGCTGATAAAATTGTGCTGGATGTGGATTCCTAAAGTCTTCTGCTGGAAAGTTTGGTTGGAAAGAAACAACAGAGTTTTCCGGGACAAAGCAGGTACTCCGGCCCAAGTTGCCACTAAAGTGAAAGCCTTGATTGGGGAGTTGGTTTCTTCAAATCCTAATCTTACCAATGAAGCCTCCCCAGATCACAATGATCACAGCTGGTTCCATCAGATCGACCCCTCCATTCTCACCAGATCCAAGATCTCGGTTAAGCATTACGATCCTTGGGAAATTAGACTAGAAGAGCAGGAGTTCATCAAATGGAGATCTGCTCTGAATGAGCACATACTGTAGGTTGACGGGGCCTCGAAGGGAAATCCAGGGCTTGCAGGCAGCGGAGGAGTTATAATTGATGTCACCGGCAGGATTATCCTCAATTTCTCCTGGGGTCTGGGCAAAAAAACAAACAATGCTGCCGAATTTCTTGCCATTTGGCAGGGTCTCACTCAGGCTAGAGCGCTCTCCATCAAGAAGCTCGCTATAATAAGTGACTCTAGAATCACCATCTAGGCTCTCATTCTGAAGAAGCCTCCAAACAATATGGAGCTGACCCACATCTACAGGAAAGTCTCACTCAAGATAAAAGATTTTGAAGAGGTGAACTTCTACCATGTTCTTAGGCATCTGAACAAATTAGCTGATCATGAAGCAAACATGGGAGTACAGTTGAACAAAGGAGATCTAAGTCTAAATGGCTCCATCAGTCACGTGACCATCCCTTAGTCATAGCGACTCTGACCCTTTCAGCCCAGTACAGGATTTGCAATGAGAATCTCGTGCTACTTAAGTTTAGCGTGGGCGAATATCTAGAGGATTTTGTGTTGTACAAACCACAGTAATAATTCAAACAAGCAGCGAATTGGAATCATGACCACGATCCTCTTTGTACTGGCTCTGTTTCCATCGAAATTGGCACCCATTAATCGCCTTCAAGGAAGATCCTCATCCAGCAAGGTAAATCGTCTGTCAGTAAAGGAAATCTCAAGGATCTGTATTGTTACATCCCTCTTTTCAGATGCAGCCATTTTCACGTTTCTATATCAGGCAGCGTCCCCCCTTTAGCCCCATTATTCTCTGTCTCTCTCTGAAGGAAGTGCTGAGCTATTTGCAGAGAGTGATCTAAGTAAGTGGTAGGAAGCACGGTGATGGCCTCCAGCTCGTCCTCCCTTGAATCGCGCCTTGCTCAACTCCAGGCGGATCTCAACGAGATAAAGTCAGCTTGTAGCAAAGTAGAGAGCAAGAAACTCAGGATGCAGGCTCTTGGAACGAGCAGATGGGAAAGCATGAACATGGAATTAAAAGAATTGAGGGAAGAGATCTACGATGACAAGCTGAAAAATATAAAGGAGTTGGCTGAGGCCACTGGAGGAATTGGTTCCAGGCTGAAGGAACTAGAAAAGAAGGTCGCAGATCTGCTCAAAGAGAAGGCGCCTAAACCAGATCGCTGATGTTCTTCTTCTCAGTTTTCATTTACAAGCTATGTTCTATCTGTTTACAAGCTCTGCTGGTTATGGTTTTCTCTTATGTCTCTGTTTAGCTCACCAGAACTTTTGTAAAGGGCGTAATCGTTAGTTTGCAGCCTGTTTTTCTGGTTTCCATGTTTATGATAATCTAGTATCAGAATGTAAAGCCTCTGGCAGCTAGTTTGCCAGTCGATAATTAAAAAGCCCCATAACCATTTTAGTAAAAAAAAACTACTTATTATACTAATTAATACTATATAAACCATACATTATATATAGTTATGCATACTTACTATAATATATTATATTAGCTTATTAGATTCTTATTAACTAGGTTTTTATTAATGGGTTATTTTTATATTAGCTTATTAGGTTCATATTAACCCGTTATTTGCAAGAGAATAATAGCTCCTCCATTAAAAAAAATATTATTATATATTTTATCTCATGAATCTTGAGCAACTAAACTTGAAAAAAAGGTGATTTTCCAAACTACCTCTTGGCATATATTCATATGGTAGCAACCTCTGATCATCTTCCATGCAATATCCAATGAGTTTGACCAGATTTGCATGGCAACGCTGACCGAGGAAGTTGAATAAATAAACAATTAAGGCGTTTTACATAGAATATAGGGGTATCGTATTGATTAAAGACCGCGAGGCAACAATTTTGTGCGACCACGAATGACGAGGTGAAAGGAGTGCCCTAGAGTTCTCTCCCTCATGCACGCTACTCATGCTAGTTACAGCCCATCGATAAGTGAACCTATAAACCCAATGCCAACTATTTACATGCGTATTTACAATGAGTGGAAATTTTGGGACCAACAGCCATGATTCCCCAGGATATGCAGTAAATTTTAAAGGCAAAATCATGGAACGCATCACCAAGCGACTCCACCCATCCATCAATTGTAAGCAACAAGAGTGATACCTTCATCATTAAATCATTGATCAAGAAAATAAAAAAACCAATACCCTATCAATTAATTATATGACTCCCATTCAATCTTACAGACAGTATCATAATCCCAAATCCCAATAAGGAATATCATACCTGTTTGCAGCAATTGACGTTGCATTATCTTCAAGGAAAAACCCTGCTTCACAGATAACTATTTTCAATAAACCCGATTTATACTATTATCAAGATTTTACAATCTTTAATAAAAACAAACTTACCTGCATAACTATCACACAAAAAACCAGCATAACAAACGTTTTCTGGGCTGCTGCCATTATTAATAAGTCTCTCAGATCTCAGCTACATATCCTTCTCTTAAGCCTTCATTGCGTGGATGGCCGAACTTTACTGGTCATTGTAGATGCCCGTCATTTTACATATAAAGAGCAAGACACATATGGCGGTGGAACCTGAAGTTCGTAGAGCAGCAACAATCAAGGCTGGTCCTTTTGCAACAACCTAGAAGATGAAGATGACGTTAATAAATTTTAATTTCCAGAAAAATTCAGGAGAAGTTACAATAACCATGATTTTTAGAGTTACTGTGGAATTGGTAATTCAGTGGAATTAGCAATTCTCTGCAGGATGCTACTTTGGGGAAATGACCCTGGATCATGGTTTCTATCTTTCAACAAATTAAGAGCCCTTTCCAGAACGATGTCAATTATTTACCCTTTGAGTGGTAACTTTCCCAGTAAAATAAATTATTCACCCTTTGAGTGGTAACTTTCCCAGTAAAATAATTGAGTTGGTAATTGATCAAACAAGTTTATTAAACCCTCTTCATCCCATAAACGACCCCACCCAAACCCCACCTCAGGTTTTGTCGAGATTCTTCAATGCTCATAACAAGAAAATTATAAGCACGCTATATTTTGTTTAACTTGAATATTAGCATACATACACTTTCAGACTTAAAAGGTAGTTTCCAACAGAATTGGCATGAAAATGAGTTTAACTTATAAGAACAATGCTCATAACAAGAAAATTATAAGCGCGCTATATTTTGTTTAACTTGAATATTAGCATACATACACTTTCAGACTTAAAAGGTGGTTTCCAACAGAATTGGCATGAAAATGAGTTTTAACCGAGTTTTACTTTCGAGTTTAGTCATCTAGCTATTACTGTGTATGGCAACAAATTTCACACAGGTTCCCCTTTGTTACACTATTACTTTGTAGCATAACATAATTCTAAACCGGGATTAAGTTTTAGGAATGGTAGTAGCTCCATTGCCTTTATAGAATGCAGGCGGGGCGTTCAAACTTTTAAACCCCTTTATTCATGATGTTTCTAGTTGTTGATCTTTGCTAGCTAGGAAGATGGGTTACTAGTTTATCAAAGTCCGACCTCTGTAATCATCTGGTTCGTTATTTTTCAAGCAGGTTTGTAAAATATTTGGTCACAACAAACGTAAAAAACCCAGAATACAATGAACAAAGATTTTGTCACAGCAAACGTAAAAGAATAATTCAGACTTCAAAGGTGGTTTCCAACCGAATTGGCATGAAAATGAGTTTTAACCGAGTTATGCCTCAGAATTGCAGTAAACACGAACCCGATTTCTCATTATTCTTCTCTATTTCATGCGTCCACTTACAATTTATGTGGATGATGCAAGGCCAAACTGGACGGCTGTCAAAGCCGCGTGCTCCTTCCTGTCAAAGCTGCCTACTCTTGCTGGAACCGGGTGGCTTCTTCCATCGTGCCAGTAAACGAAGTGACTGACTTCTTTACTCACTGGCCTTCTTTCCCTCTTCTTAGTCTGCAGGTAAAGAGAAAGTAAGAAATGGGTATTCCTCATCCTTCTAAGTCAGTAGGTGAAAAGCAAAACAGAAAAATAAAATGAATGCGAATGACTTGAGGTGTGTCCTGGGCGGCGTTGCTCCGACAAACTTCAATTTTACCTATTAGTAGTGGGAATATACCTATTCGGATGATAATTTTATAGAGGAAGACGGGTAAATTTAAGCATGAAAATGAGTTTTAACCGAGTTTTAATTTCGAGTTTAGTCATCCAGCTATTACTGTGTATGGCAACAAATTTCACACAGGTTCCCCTTTGTTACACTATTACTTTGTAGCATAACATAATTCTAAACCGGGATTAAGTTTTAGGAATGGTAGTAGCTCCATTGCCTTTATAGAATGCAGGCGGGGCGTTCAAACTTTTAAACCCCTTTATTCATGATGTTTCTAGTTGTTGATCTTTGCTAGCTAGGAAGATGGGTTACTAGTTTATCAAAGTCTGACCTCTGTAATCATCTGGTTCGTTATTTTTTAAGCAGGTTTGTAAAATATTTGGTCACAGCAAACGTAAAAAACCCAGAATACAATGAACAAATATTTCGTCACAGCAAACGTAAAAGAATAATTCAGACTTCAAAGGTGGTTTCCAACCGAATTGGCATGAAAATGAGTTTTAACCGAGTTATGCCTCAGAATTGCAGTAAACACGAACCCGATTTCTCATTATTCTTCTCTATTTCGTGCGTCCACTTACAATTTATGTGGATGATGCAAGGCCAAACTGGACGGCTGTCAAAGCCGCGTGCTCCTTCCTGTCAAAGCCGCCTACTCTTGCTGGAACCGGGCGGCTTCTTCCATTGTGCCAGTAAACGAAGTGACTGACTTCTTTACTCACTGGCCTTCTTTCCCTCTTCTTAGTCTGCAGGTAAAGAGAAAGCAAGCAATGGGTATTCCTCATCCTTCTAAGTCAGTAGGTGAAAAGAAAAATTGAAAAATAAAATGAATGCGCATGACTTGAAGTGTGTCCTGGGCGGCGTTGCTTCGACAAACTTCAATTTTACCTATTAGTAGTGGGCATATACCTATTCGGATGATAATTTTATAGAGGCAGACGGGTAAATTTAAGCATGAAAATGAGTTTTAACCAAGTTTTACTTTCGAGTTTAGTCATCCAGCTATTACTGTGTATGGCAACAAATTTCACACAGGTTCCCCTTTGTTACACTATTACTTTGTAGCATAACATAATTCTAAACCGGGATTAAGTTTTAGGAATGGTAGTAGCTCCATTGCCTTTATAGAATGCAGGCAAGGCGTTCAAACTTTTAAACCCATTTATTCATGATGTTTCTAGTTGTTGATCTTTGCTAGCTAGGAAGATGGGTTACTAGTTTATCAAAGTCCGACCTCTGTAATCATCTGGTTCGTTATTTTTCAAGCAGGTTTGTAAAATATTTGGTCACAGCAAACGTAAAAAACCCAGAATACAATGAACAAAGATTTTGTCACAGCAAACATAAAAGAATAATTCAAACTTCAAAGGTGGTTTCCAACCGAATTGGCATGAAAATGTGTTTTAACCGAGTTATGCCTCAGAATTGCAGTAAACACGAACCCGATTTCTCATTATTCTTCTCTATTTCGTGCGTCCACTTACAATTTATGTGGATGATGCAAGGCCAAACTAGACGGCTGTCAAAGCCGCGTGCTCCTTCCTGTCAAAGCCGCCTACTCCTGCTGGAACCGGGCGGCTTCTTCCATCGTGCCAGTAAATGAAGTGACTGACTTCTTTACTCACTGGCCTTCTTTCGCTCTTCTTAGTCTGCAGGTTCCCTCTTCTTAGACTGCAGGTAAAGAGCAAGCAAGCAATGGGTATTCCTCATCCTTCTAAGTCAGTAGGTGAAAAGCAAGCAACCAAACAACGAAGCTAGCCGAACAGAAAAAGAAAATGAATGGGCATGAATTGAAGTGTGTCCTGGGCGGCGTTGCTCCGACAAACTTCAATTTTACCTATTAGTAGTGGGCATATACCTATTCGAATGATAATTTTATAGAGGCAAACAGGGGTAAATTTAAGAGTGAAAACTTAGCGTATTTAGTCTATTTCTCCTTCTTGCGTCCTTCATGCTCATGTATCTATGTGATGAGTTGGTTGTTCTTTCCAACCATCAGTACTTTAAGCAGCAAGTGTAAAGAAAGGTCAAGGCCGATCTCTAGAATAGCGAGTTGAAAAGACCGCAGTGGGTGACACCTAGCCACCATAGCTAGGGTAATTTCCTTAAGAAGTGGGATGGTAATCATAACAAGATGCAGGTGTAAATGAGAAACCTACAAGATTAAATTAAAAAATCATAGAAAAACTTTGCATAATCACTATAAGGTTATCCCATCAGATATTGGATTACGCAATGGCATGCCTTCCTTGAAGCATGATAATATTTTCCCTTATTCATGCACGGTTACCTTCGAAAATGCATCCTATTAATGAAAGAAATTAATGGCTATCATGGTAAATGAGTGCAGCAAAGTCATCGTTCAATTCACACATGCCAACATGCCACCACTGGCAACCGGTTATAAAGACTCAACGGTTGGAGTTTGGATGAATACTGGATTTGTTTTTAATTTTATTGAAATTAAGTGGTTATTTTAGGGCAGGAAATTGTCAAAATGATATATAAATGATATATACATGTGTAATGGCTCTTAGGAATAGGCTCTACAGGAATCTTGATGCAATTTGTCATTTGAAACCTGCAAACCTTGAACTTGGTAATTTTAATTGTCATCACTGCCAGCCTGTGATCTAAACTATGGTTGATAGATTTACTTTTCGGGAGTTGGTCGATCGTGGAAACCTTCTTCCGAAAGAAATAAAAACCATTTTCCAATACATGTCAGTGCTGCTTACGCCATCACGCCGCCGGGTCTTGGGGCACAGAGTCCCATGCCTACGTCACTCCCAAAAAACCAATAGAAACAAAGTTAAATGAATATTTAAATAATTCAAAAATTAAAAATTAATCCAAACTATAGTAAGAACATTTAAAAATAAAAAAAATAAATTTACATGTTGAATTAATCTACCTAACCGAATCATATATATCCCCTGTCCGAGACATAATAAGTTGTTGGTTTAACATTTACACCTTCTCTTGTATAAAATGGCTCGTTTGTTTCTTTATTTGTTTTCCAAAATTCTTTTAAAAAAACGTTGTTGGTTAAATAACATCTGCACCTTCTTATGCATAAAACTGCCGATCACTTAAACGATAAAACATTAAAATTAGTAATGACAAGTTATATAACTTAAAATTAAAGTGTTGAACAATATACCTCAGAAATTTCACTAGCTTTTAAACTTTACTACTAAAGGAATGTGAGATACTTTTATAAAGGAATATTAGTGAATTTTATATTGTTAGTGAAATCAGGGAAGTTGCAATGCAACGAGTCATAATTAGTGTCCTTTGGCTCGACTTACTTTTAAATTTCATTAGCTTTTAAACTTTAGTACTAAAGGAATGTGAGATACTTTTATAAAGGAATATTAGTGAATTTTATATTGTTAGTGAAATAAGGAAAGTTGCAATGCAACAAGTCATAATTAGTGTCTTTTGGCTTGTTATTTCATTGACTTGTGTTTTTTAATTTATTGAATTATATGAAAAATACAAAAAGTATAAAAATTAATGTTTGAAAACTCTTATATAATTGTATTAATAAATTATGTTTATGATAATTATTTAGTTTATGATTAACTTTGTCATGATATTCGTTTTAATACACTGCCCTAATGTTTGTGATAATTATACAGTTTCTTGTTAACATTGTCACAATACTAATTTTAATTCTTAGAATTTGAATTTGGCTAGCAAAGTATTATTGGTTGATATTATAGATATATTCAATAGGAATGACACACCAGGGGTTCACTCAGTGAACATGTTACATAGCACGATCGTTCACAAGATATTAAAGAATATCCCTAATTTCACTAAATATTAGAAAATGCCTCCTAAAATTGTATTGTTGAACCCCCCTCCCAATATACCTCTCCAATTAAGAAAAGCCCTATTTCCACCAGATATTGTAGGTATCTATTTTTATCAACCCATTTTTCATACCCCTTTTATATCATATTATCAAGTTGTAGCAAACATGATCCCTAATGCATCTTAATATAACCAAACATGATGCTAAATAAAATAATAGTATAATGCTAATACAAGTAGAGCCATAGATAACTCATGTTTTCTATGTGAATAGCTTGGAATTGGGTCATTCACAAGATGCAATGAATTTCCTCCACTTTCTCTACATTTATTCTTTTAATCAAGGAAATTAACAACATTTAGTTACATTTTTTGGGTTATATCTAGTTTTTTTTTAATCTTTATAGAGAGGGGGAAGCGACTCCATTGTTAGTTTCAAGCATGCAATATTTATAAGGATACATAGACGGTGAAGCTTATATGATACCATTTCTTGGTAACAACAACACATAGTGTATGCAAATAAGGATTTATATTTTCACCTATGTTCATGTCAGTTTGAATATAGTAGTAAGGCGAATGCCTTGCATATAAGATTTAAAATTACAAATATGAATGTGCCAAATATAAATAAATCTAATAACTATTCCTAACTGGAGATGTGAAAATTTAAAAGAAGAATACAAAATGTTGAAATACATAATTAGTCAATAAAGATTGATCTAACTTTTATTGCTTCTAGTGAGCCAAGAAAGATAGATCTCTTTTTTCTTGGTTGTCGTGGAGCAAGGTTTGATTGGATCTCAATACCCACTTAAACCTCAACCTAAAAAAATATTCTTAATAAAAAGAGTTTATTAATGTCCCTAAAAATTGAAAAAAAAATATTAGGCTAGTTAGACACAACCTATTCTGGAAATTATTTAAAACTTGTGGAATGTGTTGTACTTTATCGTACTACTGAAATTGTCGTAAGTTGTTCTTACATCTTACTCCCTTACTTCAGTTATGATTATTACCCTTGTTTATTATTTGTGCTTATGATGTTGTAATGTTGATTACTATGTGATTCTTATGGTTACACTTTGTTGTGTATGTTAGATGCTTTGATTATGTACTTCATTATTATTTTACATGTGCTTACGTTGTATACTTGATTCTAACTTAACTTTGTTTCTGGAACCAAAGTGGGTGGAGTGGAGGGACTAGTTCTCCCATGTAACTGTATGAGAGGTAAAAGTCTCTACTTGTCTAGCGGGTTTACTTAGTTATGTTGAACTAAGGCACTCTAAATCTGTTTACATGCCGGTGCACCTAGTGATGATAAACTTGTTATAGAAAGCTGAACATTTGGTCACTGGTGTTTATACTTGCTGCTAGTGACACCTATTGGTTGTTTATTACTGTTCTTTACAGACTTGTAGTATTGACAAGGTCAATACCACACCTATCATTGCATGACACAACTCGGTATTTTTAATGACATTTAGTGTTCTTGGGGTAATTATTATCAAATGTTCATACCCTAGTCTATTTGTATTACATGTTTATTTTATTTAAAGTACTAACATATATTTTTACTCTTAACAGGTTTATAACTTAGGTTAAAGACCAATTCTTGGTTTTATAAATAACAAATTTACCATGGCATATCTCGTATGCCATGGACCTAGGCGTGGAGCCTAAGGAACTCAATGAGCATTGGTTCTAAGGCTTAGAGCCTAAGTTTATGCAATACATATAGCACTTATGCCTTATATTAATCTTTGGGTGGCAAATATATCGTGGTTTTAAACTATGCACAAGGGGTCTAAGACTTTGCATACCATGGAGGCATTCGATAATGCAACACATGCGAACTATAAGGAAGTGG
The DNA here is from genome assembly GCA_001517045.1 of Pseudotsuga menziesii. NCBI lineage: Eukaryota > Viridiplantae > Streptophyta > Pinopsida > Pinales > Pinaceae > Pseudotsuga > Pseudotsuga menziesii. The sequence continues at coordinate 77,416 of LPNX010930030.1, read as the reverse complement.
GTTTGGGTTTTGATAATGGCCAAGAAACTGGCACCATTAATGTGCATTGGAGTGTGTGGCAGCCCCGACTTAGTGCTTGGCTCATGATGGGCTTGGTCATTTTGCAGCTCACTGCTTACCGTTTTGCTCTTGCGCATAGGGATGATTTTAAGGAACCATACTTATTTAAAAGTGTATAAATGTTGGCAAATATTACCAATTCTTAAAACGACAACTATAAAATGATTGGCGATATGTTTCAGAAAAAAATTTAATTTCCAAGGATTTTATATCGTTTATATAATAATTTGGCGATTTTTAGGGTGAAAATTTTTTACCCCATCAAATTTGGGCGAAACTAGGCTTCAAAAAATGCAAAATGGCGAATCTTTTTTGGGAGAAAAACATGGAAAAATAGCCCACTGGGCTAAAATTCGCCCCTAAAATTATCCTTGCCTGCGCAATATGGTGAATGCGACTTTCGTTTGGATGACAGGTATGGAAACATTGTGTTTTTTTTTACAGCATTCATTGTTTGTTGGTAGCTTACTCCACGATTTCATACTTATCATTATCATTGTCTTGTTGTGGTTGCAAGTTACAGACATTCCGAGGAGAGGCATGGTTTGTAGCTTTGCAAACAAGCCATGGGCAAGGCCATTCCTTTACGGTAAGTTTGTTAACAAGTTTATACTTGTCCTCTCTTGGATTTCATGGTTGAGACTAAGTTTTATCTTGTCGCTGGTTGGGGTTTTCTTGAGTTTTGGTTTCAAAGGATGCATTTTGTTTTGGGGTTTGACAGTGGGGTTGTTGATGGCTTTCGGGCTTGAGTTTAAATGTAATGGAATGTAATTTAAACGATGGTTTTGGCTGTGAAAATAAATTTGGTGCATTTGACAGGCTCTGTGGGTAATTTGTAAATTCGTGGTTTTGATTTACATTATCTAAACAGTGGCAGCACCACTGATTTCAATGGTGCAATGGCCAGACGAAAGACTGTGTATCTTGATTTTGGTTTCAACTTACTATGTATTAGTTACTTGGATAATTAAAACAGTCAGCATTGATGGCTTTTGGGGCCATGCCGTGAATGGCGTTGGAACCCACCATTGTGGCTGCGATAATGAAAAGATTTAGACTTACAGTTGGTGTTTTTAATGTGTAAATGAAATGTTAAGGAAGGTCATGGGTGTAAACCCCATGTGGCAATTTGTTGCTATTAGTGATTCGTTGACAGGGCATAAAATAGTTTATTTAATTTACTGTGAAGTTTATTTATGGGTTGTGGCCATGGATTTATAGCGTAAGGATTTGTAAAGGTCTTACAACCACTGTGCAATGATTTTAAGTTGGGTTTACAGCCTGTGTCTAGTTGATACACTGTGGTTTTATAAAAGATTTAGGACCCTACAGGAGTTGACCTTGGGTCCTTTACGGTATTGAGGGTTTATTATTTGCAATAGCTTCTTAATGTTTGATAATAATATTATTTGTTTATAATTTGTAAAAGTAATTAGTATAGGTATTTATATATCGTGGACCATTTAGGGTCTCATTTATTTGGTCTGTTAATTGGTTTATGACATTGTTTACTTATACATACGTGGAAATATCTGTGTTGGTTCTTATCTTAGAACCTTAGCTTTGATGTTTTATGGTTAAATTTTAGGTGTATTTAAATTATTGATTTCTTTTGGAGGTTAAGTTCCTATTTCCTATATATATATATATATATCATTTATTAGTTAATATTTTTAAATTAATGTATTAGTTAACTATGTTATGATTTTATTCTAGATATAAAACTTACTTTTGAACTAGTCTATTTAATTATAACATGCCTCTGCTGACAAATGAAATATGTCAGTAGAGTATATAGGCCAAAGGACAGCTATGTAATGAAATAAAACCTAGTTTGTAGGAAACACAATTTAAACAGTAAAGATAATGTAGAAGTAAAACTAAGGTGCAAAACCCTTGATAAATATTTATACATGAGTTAAAATTATAGAAGTGGACTAACTGAATAAACCCCGGATAAATCTAGCATGGGAAATAAATTACAACCTAGGGTGATAATCTAAAATGTAAACCCTTAAAATATTTGACAGGGAAAACAAAAGCACCTAGAGTTAGAACATATAATATAAACGTTTGCATAATCTGACCAGCACTTATTCTAGAAAAGGAAAATAGATAGTCCAGGACCTCATGCCTATAAATTTGAAACTCCTTTAATGGCTGAACCTGGACACTCATTTAACTAGAATTAACAAACATAGGCAGATATGACCTCTGTATTAGATGACCAAATCACTTGGGAACTACCACGTTCCACCCAACCATGACCTGAAACCATTCCTGGTTTCAATTCAAATTCCCCCCGAGCTGGTTCCAACATGCAAGTAGCTTAGAGGTCCTAAGGTAAGGTTTCCCTAATTGGTATAACACGTCTGGATCAGTTCTCCTTTTTCCTTTATGGAAATTGTTCTCCAAGAATTCATTTGAGAAATAAAACATGCAGAATAATGACTCCAAAACGATAGATTAGCTCCCAAGCCTTTCCTTGGCTTGGGACTTTATAGACAGACTTTTCAGTCAGGGGGGCAGTTAAATCAAGAATTGCTTCATTTCTTGATTTAACCCTTTTCGTTTAATTTAGTATTTTTAATATTTAACTAGGAACTTTTATCTAGTTCCTAATTGGACTTTTATAGGTTTTATACTATTTAAATTTTATCTTAGTAATAATAGTAATAGATGGAACTTTTCCTTTCTTTCTCACATTATTAATATTATTACTATATTTATTCTTTATACATACCATGTATAAAATACATAATAATATAACATTTGTTAACATTTGTCTTGGGCATCACATATTGTGATTCCTAGACTTACGACACTTTCTTCATTAAGGTCATTAGGTAGATGGTTAGGTCTACTAGGCTAGGCAACTCAAAACATCCTTGCATGTTGGATTCCCTCGTATAACATGGTATTTCTTCAGTACTTAATGAGAAAATAGAAATTCGAAATTTCATTTAATCACTTATAAATAAGTCTGATGAGATCAATATTTTTCTCGAGTCGTTTTCACTCGGGAATCATTAATTATTTTTAGCAACTCCTAGTTCTTACAAGAGCCCATACTCAGCGCTAAAAATAGGTAGTTACAAACTTAGTGCTATTCTAGAGCTCTTCGCTCAACACTAATGCTAGGATGTACTTGTATGATACACCTAGGGATACAATGGCCAAGGATCCGATTTTCGAGAGCTTATGCTCAACATCAACATGGAAGGCTCCATGGATTATGCCCAACACTTCCAACTTATCTTTTCATCTATTCCAGAGCTGCACACTCAACACAAATATAATACTCATGTGCTCCGGAGATTCTCGCTCAATCACAATATTAACTACTCATGTGCTCCAGAGCTCCTTGCTCAACACAAAACATCTCATCAATCATGTGCTTCAGGGTCCATGCCCAACATAAACAAGCATATATATATCATCAACAATTCGCTTATGCCCAATCTATAAAAAAAATCATCATGTTCATATGCAGTGGGGTCTTCGACCCAATATATCAAAATAAACATCAATATAACATCATAATCAATAGGCTCATGCCTATTAGTGTTAGTTCCGAAATTTGGGACTCAGAATGACATCATGAAACAAGGCGGGGTAAGCCTTTTTCATGGTGGCTTCATTCTCCCAAGTAGCCTCATAAGCTTCGAAGTGTTTCCATTGCACTTTCAACTAGACTACGGTGCACTTTCTGAGCTGCACCTCTCTCTTGTCCAATATATGAATAGGTTTAGGGGAAAACTCCCCTTCAGGTTCCACTTATAATAAGGACCAATCAGCTACATGTTTAGTATCATAAACAAATTTCTTTAATAATGATGCATGGAAAACATTATGGACTCTTATGTGTGCGGGTAATGCTATTTCATATGCCACTGGTCCTCTCTTGGCCAGTATTTCAAAAGGTCCACAAAACCTAGGTGCTAACTTACCACACCTTCCCATGCTCAACGAGCTTCATTTTGCTTTTACTTTCAAGTAGACATGGTCGCCTATTTGATAATCTTTATCTTTCCTTTTTTTATCCACGTAACTTTTCTGGAGGTCTTGTGCTTCTTTAAGGTTCACCTGGACCTTGGTAACCAACTGTTCCAAGTCCATTAATAAATCAGGCCCTAACATGAGCTGATCCACTGGGCTATCCCAAGTAACCGATGTTCTACACTTCCATCCATAGAGTACCTCAAAGGGACTAATCTTGGAGGAATCTTGGTAACCTTTGTTATACGTAAACTCTACAAGTTGTAGGTAGTCTTCCCATTTAGTGGGGTGGTTCATGATATACATCCTAAGCATGTCCTCAATAATCTGGTTTACTCTTTCTGTCTTCCCGTCTGTCTACAGGTGATAAGCAGTGCTAAAGTTCAACTGCGTCTCCAATCCGGAGAATAAAGATATCCAAAAGTTTCTGATAAACTTTGTATCTCGATCCAAGATGATTGCCTTGGGTATCCCATGCAATCTAAATATCTCCTTCAAGAAGATATTGGCAATGTGTATTGCCTTGTAGGTCGACTTCCCTGAAATGAAGTGTGCTTCTTTTGACAATTGGTCGACTACTACAAAGATATAATCATTTTGTTTCTTTCTTTTGGGTAGACCGATGATAAAATCCATACTAATGACCTCCCACATCCATTCTGGAACGGGTAACGGCTGCAGCAATCCCGAAGGGTGCTGATGCTCAGCTTTGACCAGCTGACATTCCTGACATTTCGTGATAAATATCGCAATGTATGCCTTTAAATTAGGCCATAAAAGTGTCTCTTGATGGTGGATATCATCTTTTGATATCCCAGGTGCCCGATGAAATTCTGTGAGGATGCTGGACCGAATGTCCCCTCCTTCTGGAACGTACAATCTCTCATTGGACCATAGTAGTCCTAATTTGTCTACCTTGTATTCTTTTTTTTGTTGAAACAACCTATCCTCTTGGACTTTCTTGACCATTTCTACATAGAAAGGGTCAACTCTGTTGGCCGTTCTAATCCTCTCATGCAAATCTGCATTGGTTTGACTTAAAGTCACCTCATATATCATATGAGTTCATCAGCTCAAAGCATCAACAACCTTGTTCTCTTTTCCCTTAATATGCTTTAGCTCAAAATGGTATTCGCTAAGGAAAGCCAACCATATGGCTTGCCTTGCATTCATATCCGATTGATTGAATAAGCAATTCAGACTCATATTGTCTGTCTTCAGAAGGAAATTCCTTCCCATGAGGTAGTGCCTCCAAATTTTCAAAACGTGGATGATGGACACTAACTCAAGATCATGCATGGGGTCATTCTGCTCATGCTCTTTTAACTTTCATGATTCATAACAGATCGTGTGATCATTCTGCAAGAGTACTCCTCCAAGTCCTTCCTTGGTTGCATCCGTACAAACAATGAAATTCCCATTGGGATCCGCAATTTGTAGTATCGGTGCGGTCATCAAAAGTTGCTTAAGCTTTTGAAAACTCTCCTCGTACTTGGTCGTCCATAAGAACTTATTTGCTTTCTTTTGCAAATAAGTCATGGGGAAAGCGATTCTTAAGAAGTTCTCAATGAAATTTTGATAATATCCGGTTAATCCCAAAAAGGACCGAATGCTAGTGACACTAGTAGGGGTAGGCCAATCCTCTATGGCCCTAATCTTTTCTGGGTCCACACCTATCTGTGTCTTGGAGATAATGTGACTAAGTACTATATTTGTGGTTTCTAAAAATCACATTTACTAAACTTAGCGTAAAGCTGGTGTTCTCGTAACACTCGTAGTACTATGCAAAGGTGTTCGTAGTGTTTCTCTTTATTCTTAGAATAAACTAGGATGTCGTCTATAAAGACCAAAACAAACTTATCCAGATATTCACTGAATATGTTGTTCATCATACACATAAAGTTTGTGGGTGCATTGGTCAACCCAAATGGAATCAATACAAACTTGTAGTGTCTGTACCTTGTATGAAAGGCGATTTTCTAAATATCCTTGTCATGAATCCGTACCTGATGGTACCTGGACCACATGTCAATCTTTGAAAATATTTTGGCTCCTCCTACCTGATCAAATAAGTCATCGATCCTAGGGAGTGGATATCGGTTCTTGATAGTCATTTTATTCAATTGACGGTAATCAATGCACATATGGATCGTACCATCTTTTTTCTTGACGAACAATATCGGTGCTGCCCAATGGGACACACTTGCTCAGATATACCCTTTTTCTATCAATTCCTACAATTGCAGTTTGAGTTCCACCAACTCAGGTGCACTCATGTGGTAAGGGGATTTGGAAGCTAGAATTGATCCTGGTGTCAGTTCGATGGAAAAGTCTAGGTCTCGTTTCGGAGGTAATCCAGGGATTTCCTCGGGAAACACGTCCTTGAATTATACAAGAATGGGAAATTTATCTATCCGATGTTCTCTCTCGGACTCTATGTCTCGGATGTTTACTGCAAAGAACTTGCAGCCTTTCCTAATGCATTTCTTTGTTTGTAAGGTAGATATTTTCCTTACAGAAACTTTCTTTGGAATTCCTTGAATCTTTACTTGATTCCCTTGGCTATATGTACACAAGATTGACTTGTTTAAGCAATCGAGCATGACATGGTGCTGTTCCAACCAGTCCATGCCGATAATTATATTGTCGATCCTAAGGGTAGGATATTCAGGTTTACCTTCGTAGGAAAACCATTCAGGTTTACTTCACAATCTTTAACTATTTCTGAAACTTTCTGTTTCGTACTGGTGGATAACTAAACAATCCAAGGTCTATCATGTTTTACTTTGCCTAGTTTGCAATCATCAACAATTTTAGGCGAAACATAGCTCCGGCAAGCACCGAGGTCAATAAGTATTGAAATAGAAGTGTTCAAGATATTACCTTCTATCTCAACCATGGTAGATTGATGGTCTACCTGTCGGCTATCCAAAGTTGCATAAATATGTGGGGTTCGAGCTATGTCCTCTATGGTTGGTTATTCTTCTAAGTTGTGAAAGACCCCATTGGTCTTTTTCTTACAATCTCGGGCATAATGAGGCCTGATGCACTTCTAGCATTTGATCTGTATCGGGGTAGAATTAGCTCCCCCAGCTGCTACTGGCTTGTTAGCATTTGGAGCTGGTACATATGGTTTCATACCTGATTTGTTGAAGTTCTTGTTCAATGAAAAAATGTTGTTTTGTTTTATGTATGGGGGTGGGTTAAACCCTGTTTTGCGGTTATCACAGGAGTTCTTAGACTTGTCTATGTTTCTGTTCACGTTCTCTTGCCTTAGCTGTCCATGCTCATAGCAGATCCTAGCTTTATGTAATGTGATGTCCAAGGTTTTAGGCATGTTGAACTCAATCCTTTCCCGAAAGTTGGGAGGAAGACATCCTAAAAACTGCTTGATTTTTACCTTTCCATCCTTGATGTATGATACATAATGTAATAGATCTAGAAATCTCTTGATAAAGGAATCCATAGTCATGGATCCCATATGTAGTTCGTGGAACTCTTTTACTATTATGTCGAACAATCTTTTCGACATATATTTTTCTTGAAATATTTTGCGGAAGTTACTCCAGCGCATCTCCCTTAGCTCATCTTTCTTGGTGTGTTTCAAATCTCTCCACCATCTTGCTGCTTTTCCATTTAATTTATAGATGGAAAGCTGAGCCTTCATCTTGCTTGAGTAGTTATGAAATCGAAAATATTTGCTCATACCCAACAACCATTCTTCAGCTTTCTCTCCCGTGTTCATTTCACCTTCATAGGTTGGGGCTCTTGTTTTTCTTAACTCCCCCTATAGGTTATCATCATTTCTTTGTCTCTTCCTACATGGAGAAAGAGAGTCATCATTGGAAGGGTTGTGATGATCTCCTTCCGGAGATTTAGGGGTACGTTTTTATTTTTCTTCTTCTATTGGGTTGCTGGCTCGTTTATGGTAAGGTTGCCTTTTGGACTTGTTTTTGGAGTGAGTGCATTTCCCTTGTAGGCTTCCTCCCATCATATTTCTCAGTAATGCTTCATTTATGGCTTGTTGTTCCTTTCTCTCATTCAGAATATCTTCTCTGAAACTTTGTAATTCTGCTTGAAGACTGTGTATAGTCTTCAAAATATCAAAATTCAGTTCCACCACAAGTTCCGCTTCCTGGTTGGGGGTGTTCATCTTTCCTTGCTGGCTGTCGTCTTCTCCAGTGTTCATGATCTAAACTGTTCTGTAAAAATTCCCTATAAATTGCAAATTTTAAATCACAGGAAAAATTTCTGTCAGTTAACCATATTTACAAACATATTTTATTTTCTTTGCAACGAATGTTTGGTACGCCCATTTGTCTCTTAGTGTTGAAACTGGGCTCTGATACCACTTGTAATGTCCCTAAAAATTGATTTTTATTTTATTTTATTTGGCTAGTTAGAAACAACTTATTTCAGACATTATTTAAAACTTGCAGAATGTGTCGTACTCTATCGTACTGCTGAAATTGTCGTAAGCTGTTGTTACGTCTTACTCCCTTGATTCAGTTATGATTATTAGTCTTGTTTATTATTTGTGCTTATGATGTCGTAATGTTGATTACTATGTGATTCTTATGGTTACACTTTGTTGTGTATGTTAGATGCTTTGATTATGTACTTCATTATTATTTTACATGTGCTTACGTTGTATACCTGATTCTAACTTAAGTTTGTTTCTGGAACCAAAGTGGGTGGAGTGGCAGGACTAGTTCTCCCATGTAACTGTATGAGAGGTAAAAGTCTCTACTTGTCTAACATGATTAATTAGTTCTTTTGAACTAAGGCACTCTAAATTTGTTTACATGCATGTGCACCTAGTGATGATAAACTTGTTACAGAAAGATGAACGTTTGGTCACTGGTGTTCATACTTGCTGCTAGTGACACCTATTGGTTGTTTATTAATGTTCTTTACAGACTTGTAGTATTGACAAGGTCAATACCACACCTATCATTGCATGACACAACTCGATATTTTTAATGGCATTTAATGTTCTTGGGGTAATTATTATCAACTGTTCATACCCTAGTCTATTTGTATTACATGTTTATTTTGTTTAAACTACTAACATATTAACGAGTTTATAACTTGAGTTAAAGACAAATTCTTGGTTTTATAAATAACAAATTTACCATGGCATATATCATATGCCATGGACCTAGGCTTGGAGCCTAAGGAACTCAATGAGCATTGGTTCTAAGGCTTAGAGCCTAAGGTTATGCGATTGTAACACCTCGGTTTTGACCCCGTTTGAATTAAAATTGTATATGATGTATTTATTGTAATTAATCATGATGCGGAACTAAAGGCAAAAGCCCCACCATCAATTTAATGTTTTATGTTCCGGTGATTAAAAATCGTTGTTGATGGTATATCGTGCTATCCGGCACATTATAATTCGGCATAATGGAAATATGCATTTTAATTAAATACCCATAACCAGCTATGTCTATGCAACATTAAAAGAGATGGGGGCATGATTTTGTCTTTAAATTCCCCCCAATCATTAAATTCTGCCAGAATGTGGTTGAGTTAGTTATTGCATGGGGATGGGAAGAGTATGGGCATGAAATTCAAATTTGGGGAAAACACATTGTTGGGGAAAATCAATTTTGACTTTTGGGGAAAGTAAACACCCAAAATGCATGCCCATTTGCCCATACATCCACGTTCTTCATTTTGCTCACGTGGGGAAGCTTAGGAGTTGTTTAATCTCCACGATTTTGTTGGCTATGTGTTCTTCCTTCACGATTTGGGCTCCTTGACATTTTTATTATTATCATTCACCCACATTGGGGCTCCCTCAAGCGGTTGGGAATTTGCTGAGTGTGAAATCCATGATTTTGGATTTGCTGTGTATTTGTTACTCACGTGGGTAGTCGTTCTTCATTTTCTGGAGTCTGAGAATTTCATTTTTATGATTTTCTTGTGGTTGGTTTCTTCCCCAACGATTTCTGTTGCATTTCCCCAATGGTTGCCAAGATGAATTTCATTTTTGTGTTCCCCAATGATTTAGAGGAGAGACGACATCCTTTTGGTTGTTGTTGTTGATTTCATTTTTTTCCACGTTAGGGAGAAAACGTCGCTGGGATATGATTTGTTGTTAGTGGGTTGTTCTTACCCTCTTTGGTAACTAATTTTGTGGCTGAACTGTTTTCCTCAACCCATAAATGGTGTATTTTGCTGTGTATGCAATTGGTCTTCGGACTGTGTAGGAGTGGAAAGGAGTCTGCTTGACAAACCTAGTGTTTTGCAGGAGCCTCATAGACAGAGCTAGAGGGATGGCTCTCTTCTCTACACCCCCTGAATAGCACTGGAAGGGAAGTCATGTCCTGATGGACTGTACAGCAGAGAAGGGAATGATTCCTTGTGTTGGGTGTGTGTGGATGTCTTAGGAGTCAATCTAGTTTTGGTGAAGGCATCGTCAGCTCTTCAGGGAGCCCACTAGCTTAGCAGACAGTGATTCCATCTCCTGATAACCTGATAAACCCAACTTGTTGGCTTGGTTATGTGTTGTTGTGTACTCTTGGGATGACAAACCCAACTATGTTGGATTGACTGAGTATTGACATATATTTGGCTATGTGTGATCCTGCTTAGTTTCCTTATTCCTTATGGAATCATGCCCAAGTGGGGGGTGGTAGTGTTCCTGAGAGATTAAGGAGCACACTGGCCTATGGTTGGGTGGAACGTTGCAGCGACATAGCTGGTTGTGGGATGAGCTTCTTCATAAGATAAGGATTCTTGTCTATTTCATATCTGCAATTGTATTTGTGTTTAAATCCCTGCAATTACATTTGATAATGGATTACAATGAACATGCTAAATGCTTGAATGCATGGTTTTTCTTCTGCTGTATGATGATAATGTATGCATGTTTTAGTTCAAGCATTTCAATTTTTATGTGTATGTTCATGGGGCTAGTTTCTCGGGTAGATAGTATTTGTGGTAGCATCCTCTTTATCAGTCAGAGGGTCGGGGACGTTATATTGTGGTATCAGAGCACACGTTGCAGCATGGGCCTCAATGGGCCAAGGAAATCAGCTGACAAGGGAAGAATCAACCCCTACTGAGCACAGGCTAAGAGGAAAATTTCAAAAACTTTTCTAAGTATGGAAAATATCGAATGACTTGAGATAAGTCCATCCGATACGTCGGACGACTTAAGTTGAGTCCAACCGATATGTCAGATGATAGTCAGCCAAGTCCATCCGATGAAGAAACCAAAACAGGGAGATTTTTTTTTGAAAAATTGCTAAGTTTCAATTTTTGTAGAGGGTCTCGGCTAGGTGGAGCCGAAGGTCTCAGCTAGATGGAACCTATGATCTCAACTAGGATGAGCCGATACATTGGCTAACAACCCAAGACCCAGCCAACATGGAAAAAAAAAGAAAACATTTTAAATTTTTTTCGAAGTGTTAAAATTATCAGATGATGTTTGTTGAAGCGGAGCCGAGGTGTCCGAAAGGCTCGTCGGAAGGGAGCTGACATGGCGGTCGAAAGAGGAATATACAAAGAAAAATTCGCAAATTTTTCTAAGTATAGGAAATCTCAGAAAAAGTTTTTTGATGTCGCTCGGGTGAAGTTCTCCGAGGCATCTCGAATAATTTTTCGATGTCTCTCGGGAGAAGCTCCCCGAGGCGTCAGAAGGAAAAAGAAGATCGATCCACTGAAGCATTGGAAGGGAAAGGAAGATCGAGTCGATGCGTCAGAAAACAAAGGAAGATCGAGCCACCGCGTCAGAAGACAAAGGAAGATCGAGCCGATGCATTGGAAGATAGAGTAAGATCGATCCGATGTGCGTCGGAAGACAGATGAAGATCGATCCGATGTGTCGAAAGGCAGAGGAAGATTGATCCGATGAGTGTTGGAAGACAGAGGAAGATCGACCCGATATGGTGTTAGATGACAGAGGAAGATCGACCCGATATGGCGTTGGAAGATAGAGAAAGATTGATCCAATAAGGCATCAGAAGAGAAATGAGGACTCACCCAATAAGGCGTTGGAATAGTTGTCAACAAGTGACCCGATACATCGGATGACTTGTTGGGAAGGGATACGATCAAATGGAAAAATCTGAGTTTTTCAGTGGAATTACAGGGACCAAAAAGATGGAAAATGACAGCGATCTTATGCGCCAGATTGCACAAAATCAAATATTTACAAAAAAAAAATTGATAATAAGAGAAGTATGCAAACATACTTACATAAAATTGATATGTTAAATATTAAATGCATGGTGGTATGAATGGTATGAAGCAGGGTATTTTTTAAGGATTCTAATATTATACTTAAGTATAGTATTCTAGGCGATTGTTTTGGATTCAAAAAAACAAGTTTATAGATAGATAGGTGAATATTAAATATGAAACATAAAATTAACACCAAAATGTGTAAAATTTGGCGAATATTATGATTAAAAAACATATTTTATGTAAATATAGGTGAAATTTCTCCCCTAAACATTACCCTGGTATGGAGTATATTAATTAGTTATCAAAATGCCAGAAAATAGTTGTTGTTGTAATAAAGAGAGAAGTATATGATCCATAACTTGGTTTAGTTAAAAAGAGAATTCATATGGTTATTTAATATTATATATTTTCTCAAGTGTCATGAAGATTGCAATAGGATTTGGCATTAGATAGGTACAAAAGATTTAGGAGATAGACTATATTTATTTTTTCTTGTTGCTTCCATGATACAAAGAATATGATCATGATAGAAGGAGGCAAGCCCCCTTGACCCTCGGCATCGCCCTGAGACAGTCGTTCTTAGTGAAAAAAAAACTATGTGTTTTGACAAAGTTGTCAATATAGTATTTTCCAATGCATGTAAGAAATTATAAACTCATGAGATTATTATGCAGCTAACAATTGTGTTTATTAACACATTTTGCAGAACTATAGTCACCTTCAATGGAAACATTCTGCATAAGAGCGGTTTCAAAAGAATTCGTTCTTGGTTGGGCCAAGATGAGAATCAATGACATGAATGATGCATAGGACCCCTATGAGTTCGAGGAAGATGCTATGGGAGAAAATTTCATAGTTGAAAATGACAAGACAAAGTCCAATGGGAGAAGATTTCAAGATACTCCCCCAGATTTTTTAGCCCCCATGAGGAGCCTAAGGGTGGATTTGCAAAGTTGCAGGGAAGCCGATGAAAGGATGCTTAAGGCTCAAGAGGATCAAAATAAGATAAATGTAGCCATACTGCAAAGATTGACAGACATCCAGGGATAGATAAACTTCGGGCATCAGACAAATGATCCAGAAAGAAGTAGGAGTAGCACCAGGGGAGATTTCTGTAAAAGGTCCCATGTCTCCAGGAAGGCTTCCAAGGACGGAAGGAATACTCCAAAATGGACTACCAGTGGGTCATCTGATTCTAAAAAACCCAATGGGGATTCAAGTTCTCCATCTCGTAGGAATAAGAGGAGGAGATGTTACAAGAACAATTCACGAGATGAATTCAAAAAGGTAAGACCTCCTACTTTTAATGGTGAGGTCAGGTTTGGTCAAGGAGCTAAGGCTCGACTTCTTGGGATGAGGAAGTATTTCCAAGTTCAAGACTACTCTGGAAATATGAAAGCAAGGGTAGTTATATTCAATTTATCTAGAAGATCATCCATATGGTGGGAACACCACAGACAAGTAAAGAAGAATTGTGTGGAAACAATTCAAGAAATACTTCAAGCAGAAGTACCTCTCTGACAGGTACTATGATGATAAGATTAAAGAATTCCATGAGCTAAGATTGGGATAATAGACTATGGAAGAGTATGCAAATAAGTTCTTGGAACTATTGAGGTATGTCAGGTACATCAAAGATGAAAAAGTGAAGATCCAACATTTCCTGAGTGGATTGCCTCTGTCTTACAAAGACATAATTGAGTTTTATGAACCTAGAACTCTTGAAGAAGCAATAAAGAGGGCTAAGTATTGCTATGAGAAAAGCAAAGGTAAACATGATTACCATAAGACATGGAAGGACAAGAAGAATGAGAATTTTGACCAAAGGAAGAAAGGTTTCAAACCTTCTAACTTCAGGAATCAACAGAAGCAACCATCACAAGCTGAGAAATAGCGAACCAGAGTGATGGGAGAGAAGCATAGAGATCCACAGTAGAACAGGGAACCTCTCCAATGTTGGAAATGTGGAGGACCCCACATGTGCAGGAATTTTCCACTCGAGAATGAGAGTGCAAGGCCAGCTTACAATATTCAAGAAGTAGAAACATTGTGTCAAGTAGCAAGGGTCGTCCCTAGGATTTATGCAGTGCTGGAGGACCGTCAGGCAGCTCACCAATCAACTATGGTTGAAGTTGCAGGTAAGATTGTTGAGAAATATGTTTCTATTTTGATTGAACCTGGTTCTACTCACAGTTACATTACCCCTAGAGTAGTGAATATTTGTGCTTTTAAGAAAGTAAAACATATAAAACCTTGGTTAGTTCAGCTAGCCACTGGGACTAAGATAAAGGTTAGTGAATTGGTAGAGAAATGTCCATTGGTTATGAATGGATTGGTCACTTGTGTCGATCTGAATGTTTTACCACTTGGTTCCTATGATGTTCTCATTGGAATGGATTGGTTAGAAGCTCATAGGGTAAAGCCTGATTGTTATAATAAGGATTTTGAGTGTCTGGATGAAGAAGGAAACCCAAGGATTGTGAAAGGAATTCCAAAGGTTATTTCTGTGAGGTAGGTTTCAGCAATGCAGTTGAAGAAATTCTGTAGGAAAGGTTGCCAGTTGTATGCAACTCATATTTTGGAGGCAACAAAGAATGAAACTCCTAGGTTGGAGGATTTTCATGTGTTGCAGGAATTCAGGGATGTGTTTCCTGATGAGATTCCAGGTCTTCCTCCAAAGAGGGACATTGATTTCACAATTGAACTTGTGCCAAGAGCAGCACCAATGTCCAAGACACCCTATAGAATGAGTACACATGCTAGAGTTGAAGATGCAACTGCAAGAGTTGTTGGAGAAGAAGTATATCACACCGAGTGTGTCTCCTTGGGGAGCACCAGTTCTGTTTGTCAAGAAGAAAGATGGCACACTTAGTTTGTGTATTGATTACAGACAGCTGAACAAAGTCATTGTGAAGAATAAATACTCGTTTCCTAGAATTGATGACCTCTTTGATCAAATGAGAGGAGAAAAGGTATTTTCCAAGACTGACTTGAGGTATAGTTACCATCAGGTGAGAATCAAGGATGAATACATTCATAAGACAACCTTCAGAACAAGGTATGGACATTATGAGTTTGTAGTGGTACCATTTGGTCTCACAAATGCACTAGCTACATTTATGTGGCTTATGAATAGTGTCTTTAGTAGGTATTTGGACAAGTTTGTTCTTGTTTTCCTTGATGACATTCTTATTTATTCTAAGAATGAGGAAAAACATGAAGAGCAGTTGAGATTGACATTGCAATTGCTCAGGGAGCATCAACTGTATGCAAAGCTGAGCAAGTGTGACTTCTATAGAGATATAATTCAGTATTTGAGTCACATTATCTCAGAAGAGGGTATATCTGTGGATCTTGAAAAGATTGAAGCCATTATGAATTGGCCTACTCCAAGAAATGTGACAGATGTAAGATATTTTATGGGACTTGCAGGATACTACAGGAGATTCATTGAAGGATTCTCCAAAGTTGCACATGTCATCACTTCTTTGCAAAAGAAGGAGATAAAGTTTGAATGGAAATTGAGGTGTGAAGAAAGCTTCCACTAGTTGAAGAATCTTCTCACCAGTGCACCAGTATTGAAAGTTGCAGATCCAGAGAAAGATTTTGTGGTGTGTACTAATGCATGTGGACAAGGGCTTGGAGGAGTTCTTATGCAAGACAACCACATGATATGTTATGAGTCAAGCAAGCTGAACGAGCATGAGAAGAACTATGCCACTCATGATCCAGAACTTGCAGCCATAGTACATTCTCTCAAGATGTGGAGGCATTACTTGATGGGAAGAAGATTTGAGCTAAGGACATGCCATTGTTCTCTGAAGTATTTATTTGATCAGCCTACTCTAAATGCTAGGCAAGTGAGATGGCTGGAGTTTTTATGTTAGTTTGATTTTGAAATCAAGCAGATAAAGGGAAAAGAGAATAAAGTAGTTGATGCACTCAGTAGGAAGGTGCAGGAAATGCATGTGGCATCTCTTAGTATTTGCCAATCATATTTGAGGTAGCAAAGTGTTAGTCATACTGCTGAAGATGAAATGTATGTGCAAGTAAAAGACAAATTGCAGCAGCAAAGTCTTGAGAATAGGTATGAGGGGTATAAGTTGGAAGAAGATGGACTTCTCACTTATAAAGGCAGAATTTATATTCCAAATGTAGAAGATTTGAGGAGAGTTGTTATGGATGAAATCCATCAAGCTCCATATTTTGGCCACCTAGGACATCAAAATACAATTGTTACAGCCAGAAAGTAGTACTTTTGGCCAGGAATGAAAAAGGACATGGCTGAATATATTTCAAGGTGCATGAAATGTCAGCAGGTAAAGGTTGAGCATCAACACCCTACAGGTTTGTTGCAGCCTTTTCCAGTTCCAGAATGGAAATGGGAAGTCATTTCCATGGATTTTATTACAAGATTGCCAATGACTTGGAGACAACATGATTCCATCATGGTTGTGGTGGACAAGTTTACAAATGCAGCACATTTTATATCGATTAAGTCTACGCATAAGACTGATGACATTGCAAAGATCTTCATGAAGGAGATTTTTAAATTGCATGGATTTCCTAAGGCGATAGTTTCTGACATAGATGTCAAGTTCACTTCCAATTTTTGGAAGGGGTTGTTTGTAGATTTGGGTACAAAGTTGAACTTCAGCAATGCCTTCCATCCTCAGATGGATGGAGATACAGAGAGAGTTAATCAAGTGCTTGAAGACATGCTTCGCATGTATGTGATGGATAAACCAACCAAGTGGGAAGACTATTTACACTTGGTAGAATTTGCTTATAACAATGGATAACATGCATCCTTGGGGATGAGTCCATATGAATCTTTGTATGGTAGAAGGTGTAGGACACCAGTGACTTGGGATAATCCAGTGAACAAGGTTGTGCTTGGTCAAGAATTGCTCAAGGAAATGGAGCAAGAGGTTGTATAGATCATGAAGAATCTAAAAGCAACTCAGGGCAAACAGAAAAGCTATGCAGATAAGCATAGGGAAAACAGAGAGTTCAGTGTTGGGGATCATGTTTACCTCAGAGTGAGGGAAAAGAAGAGTTCCTTGAAGCTTGGAAGTTGTGCCAATATGTCACCTAGATATTGTGGGTCGTTCGAAGTGCTTGAAAGAATAGGGCCAGTTGCATATAGACTTGGATTTCTTGCTAGCACTAGAGCTCATAATGTTTTTCATGTTTCTTTGTTGAAGAAATATGTACATGATCCTAACCATGTGATAAATTGGGATGTGATTTAGGTGGAACTCGAGGGAGAGTTCCAAATTAAGCCAATGTGCATCCTCGACAGGAAGGTCCCAATGCTTCGGAACCGAGCCATAGGGCAGGTAAAGGTGCAATGGGAGCACTACGGTACTGAAGAGGCTACATGGGAGCTGGAGGATGCCATGTGATTGGCACATCCATTTTTTTTCAATTCTGTGGAACACTAAGGCGGTACCAGTGTAGCATTTTTTTCAATTTTGTAGAACACTAAGGATAGTGTTGTTGAAGGGGGAGGGGATTGTAACACCCCGGTTTTGACCCTGTTTGCATTAAAAATGTATATGATGTATATATTGTAATTAATCGTGATGCGGAGCTAAAGGAAAAATCCCCACCATAAATTTAATGTTTTATGTTCCAACGATTAAAATCGTTGTCAATGGTTTATCGAGCTATTCGAAACATTATAATTTGGCATCATGGAAATATGCATTTTAATTAAATACCCATAACCAGCTATGTCTATGCAACATTAAAAGAGACGGGGGCATGATTTTCCTAAGGATAAGGAGGGGGAATTATTTAACCTTTGGGGCCAATAGGGAAAATCCAAATGTCAATAGGAGAACCCATCAATTAGTCAACTACCCATTTTGTATTTCCCCCCCAATCATTAAATTATGCCAGAATGTGGTTGAGTTAGTTAATGCATGGGGATGGGAAGAGTATGGGCAGGAAATTCGAATTTGGGGAAAACCCATTTTTGGAGAAAATCAATTTTGACTTTTGGGGCAAGTAAACACCCAAAATGCATGCCCATTTTCCCATACATCCACGTTCTTCATTTTTCTCTTGCGTGGAAGCTTCGGAGTTGTTTAACCTCCATGATTTTGTTGGATGTGTGTTCTTCCTTCATGATTTGGGCTCCTGGAATTTTTTATCATTATCATTCACCCATGTTGGGGCTCCCTCAAGCGGCTGGGAATTTGCTGAGTGTGAAATCCACGATTTTGGATTTGTTGTGTATTTCTTCCTTACGTGGACAGTCTTTCTTAATTTTATGGAGTTTGATAATTTTGTTTTTATGATGTTCTTGTGGTTAGGTTCTTCCCCAACGATTTCTATTGCATTTCCCCAATGGTTGCCAAGATGAATTTCGTTTTTGTGTTCCCCAGCGATTTAGAGGAGAGACCACATCCTTTTGGTTGTTGTTGTTGATTTCGTTTTTGGCCATGTTAGGGCCAAAAAGTCCCTGGGATATGATTTGTTGTTAGTGGGTTGTTCTTACCCTCTTTGGAAACTAATTTTTTGGCTGAATTGTTTTCCTCAACCCAGAAATGGTGTATTTTTTTATGTATGCAATTGGTCTTCGGACTGTGTAGGAGTGAAAAGGAGTCTGCTTGACAAACCTATTGTTTCAAAGGAGCCTCATAGACATAGCTATAGGGATGGCTCTCTTCTCTACACCCCATGAATAGCACTGGAAGGGAAGTCATGTCCCGAGGGACTATGCAACAGAGAAGGGAATGATTCCTAATGTTGGGTGTGTGTGGATGTCTTAGGAGTCAAGCTAGTTCTGGTGAAGGCATCCTCAGCTCTTCAGTGAGCCCACTAGCTTAGCAGAAAGTGCTTCCATCTCCTGATAACTTGATAAACCCAACTTGTTGGCGTGTTTATGTGTTGTTGTGTACTCTTGGACTGATAAACCCAACTGTGTTGGCTTGAATGAGTCTTGACATATATTTGGCTATGTGTGAGCCTACTTAGTTTCCTTATTCCTTGGGGAATCATGCCCAGCTCGGGGGTGGGAGTGTTGCTGAGAGATTAAGGAGCACACTGGCCTATGGTTGGGTGGAACGTTGCAGCGACACAGCTAGTTGCAGGACGAGCTTCTTCATAAGATAAGTATTCTTGTCTATTTCATATCTGCAATTGTATTTGTGTTTAAATCCCTGCAATTACATTTGATAATGAATTACAATGAACATGCTGAATGCTTGAATGCATGGTTTGGATTTCGTTGTATGATGATAATGTATGCATGTTTTAGTTCAAGCATTTCAATTTTTAGGTGTATGTTCATGGGGCTAGTTTCTCGGGTAGATAGCAGCCATGCTAGCATCCTCTTCACTGGTCGGAGGGTCGGGGATGTTATAGCGATACATATAGCACTTATGCCTTGTATTAATCTTTGGGTGGAGAATATATCATAGTTTTAAACTAGGTACAAGGGGTTTAAGACTTCGCATACCATGGAGGCATTCAATAATGCAACGCATGAGAACCATAGGGAAGTGGGTTTGGATTTTGATAATGGTCAACAGGCTAGCGCCATTAATGTGCATTGGAGTGTGTGGCAGCCCAAACTTAAGGCTTGGCTCACGATGGGCTTGGTCATTTTGCAGCTCACTGCTTACCCTTTTTCTCCTACGCAGTATGGTGAATGTGACTTTCGTTTGGATGACATGTATGGCAACATTGTGGTTTTTTTTACAGCATTCATTGTTTTTTGGTAGCTTACTCCATGATTTCATATTTCTCATTATCATTGTCTTGTTGTGGTTGTAGGTTACAGGGATGCTGAGGAGAGGCAATGTTTGTAGATTTGCAAACAAGCTGTGGGAAAGGCCATTCCTTTACGGTAATCCCGTTGACAAGTTTATACTTGTCCTCTCTTGGATTTCATGGTTGAGACTGAGTTTTATCTTGTCGTTGGTTGGGGTTTGCTTGAGTTCTGGTTTCAAAGGATGCGTTTCATTTTGGGGTTTGACTATGGGGTTTTCGATGGCTTTCAGGCCTGAGTTTAAATGTAATAGAATGTAATTTAAACGATTGTTTTAGCCATGAAGAGAATCTTGGTGCCTTTGATAGGATCTGTGTGTAATTTGTAAATTCGTGGTTTTGATTTATATTATGTAAACAGTGGCAGCACCATTGCTTACAATGGTGCAATGGCCAAAGGAAAGACTGCGTATCTTGATTTTGGTTTCAAATTATTGTGTATATAAACTTGTGTTGCGTTGATGTTTATTATACTGCAAATTTTCATTCTATGGTTATTATTTATTTGTTTTATGTGGCATTCGCCTATGTTGCTTGTATTAGTTACTTGGATGATTTAAACAATTAGCGTTGATGGATTTTGGGGCTACGTCGTGAATGGCGTTGGCACCCACCATTGTGGCTGCGATAATGAAAAGATTCAGACTTACAATTGGTGTTTTTAATGTGTAAATTAAATGTTAAGGAAGGCTGTGGGTGTAAACCCTGTGTGGCAATTCATTGCTGTGAGTGATTCATTGACAAGGCATAAAATAGTTTATTTAATTTACTGTGAAGTTTATTTATGGGTCGTGGCCATGGATTTACAGCGTAAGGATTTGTAAAGGTCTTACGACCACTGTGTAATGATTTTAAGTTGGGTTTACAGCCTGTGTGTATTTGATACACCGTGGCTTTATAAAAGATTTAGGACCCTACAGGAGTTGACCCTGGTTTGTTTACTGTATTGAGGGTTTATTAATTG
>LPNX010930030.1:17127-55343 GCA_001517045.1 Pseudotsuga menziesii | reverse complement strand
CATGTTGGATTCCCTCGTATAACATGGTAGTTCTTCAGTACTTGATGAGAATACAGAAATTCAAAATTTCATTTAATCACTTATAAATAAGTTTGATGAGATCAATATTTTTCTCGAGTCGTTTTCACTCGGGAATCATTAATTCTTTTCAGCAACTCCTAGCACTTACCAGAGCCCATACTCAATGCTAAAAACAAGGAGTTACAAACTTAGTGCTATTCCAGAGCTCTTAGCTCAACACTAATGCTAGGATGTACTTGTACGATACACCTAGGGATACAATGGCCAAGGATTCGATGTTCCAGAGATTATGCTCAACATCAACATGGAAGGCTCTAGGGTTTATGGCCAACACTTCCAACTTATCTTTTCATGTGTTCCAGAGCTGCACGCTCAACACAAATATAATACTCATGTGCTACAGAGCTTCTCACTCAATCACAATATTAACTACTCATGTGCTCCAGAGCTCCTTGCTCAACATAAAACATCTCATCAATCATCTGCTTCAGGGTCCACGCCCAACATAAACAAGCATATATATATCATCAACAATTGGCTTACTCCCAATCTATAAAACAAATCATCATGTTCATATGCAGTGGGGTCTTCGACCCAATATATCAAAATAAACATCAAGATAACATCATAATCAATAGGCTCATGCATATAAGTGTTAGGTCCAAAATTCAGGATATTACAGTTTATAAGTTCAATGATTTAGAGCTATAAATATAGACCATGATTTGTAGGTTATTCCTTAGTAGTAGTTAGGATCGATATGAATCCATCTCATGATTTGGAGGTATAAATCTAACCCACGATTTGGAGTTTATTCCTTAGCAAAAACTATGATTAATATGAATCCAACTCGCGATTTGGAGGTATGAATTGATCCCATGACTTGGAGGTATGAATCCATCCCAAATTTTTGAGGTTATTCCTCATCTCACCCAAAGAAAATGACCCCCAATATTTATATTACTATGTCAAATAAAAAATCCCCCCTTGATCCCTTAATACGAGGAAATCTATTTTTGAGGTTTTTAGAAGTATTGAAACCCCCAATATGAATGGACGTGATATGATATTGCCTCACTAGTGAACCCCCCGTGGAATGGCAAAATATTGATAACTAAAGTTGCATTTGTAGTCACATGTATATTGCATTTGTGACCAATTATACAATGAAACTTGTTATAGAAATTAATTACTAGGAGATTGAAAACTTGTACCCATTGATATTGTTATAGAAAACAAGCTTTTATCATGTTCTTTATATATATATATATAGTCTTGATGATAGTAGAAAGTAGACACACTAATTAACTTTTTCCATGCTATCTTAACATTTGATTTTTTGAAATTGTAATAATACTAGTTATTATATTAATTGAATTCTTTGTAATTTGATTTCAATTTTAATATAATTGAGATTTTTTTGTAATTTGATTTCAAATGTAATAAAAAAATTTGAATGCCCTGGATGCAGGTGCCAGTGAGACTGATTATCGGTGCGCCATGCCTTGGTCCATGCACCCCCCGCGTGGTCGCCAGCATGTGATCGGCACGTCCATCAACTCCGCCACCTTTCCTTCTCGACGTTCTTCTCGCATGCTGGAGGAGCATTCGGTCATTTCCATGCTCGTGACATTGGGTGGCAACACCCTATCCTCCTCTTGAGATTTCATGGTGATGCAGAGGTATTCAATGCGATTTGGTACAGGGTCTGGTGATCACGGGGGCTTCACTTGTTGACCAATATACTATCATGTTAGTTCATATTGTGGGTTTTAAAATTATCAAAAATCGAACCAATATATTGCAGGTATTGGGGGGGTGAGGGGTTTAAGGTGGGGTTGGGTAGGGTGGTTTATAAGGATTGAGCTATAAAAAGGGGTGGGCAGGAGGTTTTAAGTATTGGGAGGGGGTTTCAACAAAAAGAGTTTGGGTCAATATCTCTCGAAATTAAGGGTATTCTTTGATATCCCATGATCACACGTGCTATGTGAGAGGTTCACTCAATGAAGTCCCCGTGCAGGTGATGCAGGTGTTTTGAACCACTTCACCATGGATTATTGCTTCATTGTCTTTGTTGGGTTTGGCTCTACTCTGTTTGTCTTTGTTGGGTTTGGCTCTACTTTGTCTGGGTCTTCCATGCGTTTTGAAGTCTGGACTCAGCCTCAAGGTGGGTGTGGCTCTGCTTTTTCGATTTTGTTGGGATCTTCTCAAAGGTTTGTCAATTTGCATATAAAGGATCTTTTCTCTGGTTCTAGCAATGTTGGAAGTTCCCACCAACCTGCTATCCTTTTGCACACCATTCGGCCCTCTCTGTTAAGCTTATGACTGATCAACATGTCCAGGAAACGGGGAGATCCTCAACGCGCTAACTTTGGTAGGGGAAAATCCCAACGAGGGTTCAGACTGCATACAGAAGAGGGGTATGAAAACCACATTTCCAAACCAGTCCACATCCTCAATGAAGACAGGGAAGGGAGGGTTCCTAACCAACGACTTGTTTTTGGGAAGGGCGGTGGCCAAATTAACCATTACTGGCTTGTCAAAAACATGCTGTGTAATCTCGTGGAAGAGATACTAGGTAATTGGTCGGCTGCCTGCGATACTATTCTTGTTGTGAAATCAAAAATGGAAGAAATGGACACTCAGCTTACATCACTGGACACCACATTTGCTTGGAATCGCATGGCTGGTAAAGTATTTCATGTCAGTCTCGGGGAAGGTGGTAGTGGAAGTGCAATGAGGGGAAAGTCACAGGACACCAACATGGTTTTGACTCTTGAGGCCCCTCCTTTCCCCATCCCTTCGACTACGGAGCCTCTATTTAAACATTTGAAGGACTTGGACGACCAGAACACTAAGAAACCACAAACTGCTCTAGCTATCGCGACCAACACGACCAACACTTCGCAGGAGGAAGGATGGGGAGGCCCCATCATCGAGGAAAACCCCCTATCTTGAAGCATGCTTAGCACATCTACATAAATGAACTGTTGTTTCAGGTTTTTTTGCAAGTACTTCCTAGTTTGGTTGTCTCTTTGTTTAGTTTTGAAAATGAACCCTGTAATTATGTCAAAAATTGGTTACTATGATAGTCCTACAGTCCTGAACAATTTCAATTCTTTTTTTCTCAGATGACCCTCTGTTCTTGAGAGGCTTGGGTGGTGGCTTCACCACCTGAGACCTCCTCTCACAAGGGTTTATTTTGTATATCTTGTTTTCTTAAATTAATAGAACTGTACAACTTTACCAAAAAAAAAAATGTTTGAACAAGGACAATGTTTTTCCTTAAAAAAAAATTAATTGTTCCAAGGAAGAAAATGTATTTCCCCTTTGAGCTATCTCAATACCTTTTATTATTAAATTGCACATCAATTTATTTTATCTAAGTATAAACTAGCATATCAACACATTAATAATGAATGAGAGAAACTAATAAAAATCACCTTTAATTTCAACAAATATTAAACATTTAATTATAAACTAGCATATCCACACATTAATTGTGAATGGAAGACACCAATAAAGATCACCATCAATTTCAACAAATCTTAAACAGTTTCTAAATGTTCTAAATATTCAATAGTCACCTTATAAATGTTCAACAAATTTCACCATCTATTTTATAAACGGATATGTTGTAAATAATTATTGGAATTTGAATTAGTACACCACATGAGCATATTTAAATTTAATACTATCATATTTAAATTTAATACTATCCTCCACGGATCAATAATAAGACTTTTATTGTTACCATATTCCAATTTAAATGTAGCCTAATGATTTCCATATTTATATTTTTGATACATAAGTGAATTCACAAAAGTCTATAAACATAGAGCTCAATTAGATGCAATATAATCTCAAATTTAGGGATGTGTATAACAACCAATTCATGTTATCTCACAATATAAACATAAATACATTAGTTCATGCTCTATTGAACAATGAAATATTAATTCTTAAAACTATAATCTTAGATCAGAAACATATAGAATATAGATAAGGTTGTATTGTTCAAGAAAAAATAATAACAAAGGGCTTGAGAATGGGTAATGGTTGAAGTTATATTTGTAAGTCCTTTAAACTTAGATATTCTTGAAATTTAAATCAATCAATATAAAACTATTAAAGTTTTAAAATTTGGATAGGTAGACATTACATTAAAGGTGGGTTAAGATTATTATTTAAAAGCTTGTAAATTTATGTATACATTTGTAATTAAATATAGATTAAAAGTATTACTCAAAATCTTGTAATGGATGATATATACATTACACCAAAGATAGGTTAGGATTATTACTCAAAAGCTTATAATAGATGATATATACTTAATTAGAATTAAACACTTATCACCAATGAAAGTATATTTTAAATTAATAAACTAGTCTTACCAAAAAACTTAATGAAGTTAATACACCTTATCACCAATGAAAGTATATTTCAAATTAATAAACTAGTCCCACCAAAACATTTAATGAAGTTAATACACTTTATCACCAGTAATAGTATATTTCAAATTAAGAAACTAGTCCCACCAAAAAACTTAATAAAATTAATACACCTTTTACTAATTGAATGATATCAGCTAGTTATCTATGTCTAACTTCAAAAAGCCCACATTTTTTAATATTACCATTATTTACTTTTATCATGATTGGAGTTCATGTAAATGTTGATAATTTTTGTATCAACACTTTTTAATTTGAGTTTTTTTATATTATTACTTTTAGTTTAAGTAATGTTTTATTTTTGGATTTTGTAATATTATCACGAGTTCAAATTAACTTTAATCTAATAGTTTTTGTATCACGAGGTTTTGATTTTATCATGATTAAGGGTTTAATTTAATACTTTTTGTACTTATTAAAGTGTCACAAACTGAGTTAACCAATATTTTTCAACCATCAATCCACATAACTGCACATTAGCTTTAAACTCTCAGCTACAAAATGGAGTTTGACTAAACCTTGTGCACCTTGTGCACATTAAGTCTACTCTAAGGTGCTACATGGAGTTCCACTCTCACATGAACTACTAAACGAGTTATTGTATAAAATATTTTTGAACTAGCACAAAGTGAAGTTATCACATTTGGAAGGTGCACTTGTCTCATTCTCGATCATAAATAAAACAAACATATATAATAGTCAACCCCAAAATTCTAAGATATAGTAATCCTACCAACATAATTAATTTTATTATTTTATACTTGAATATCAAGTATGTTGTCCTTACTCCAATAGTTTGGATAACCCGTATTTCAACCATCTAACTCGTTGGAAACTCCACTTGATATAAGACCTCCAAATGTATAAAATCACTTTTTCATTAATAATTTATATAATAAATTCGTTATATTAATTTTCTGCTTATATGTTTATTATATAAATAAACATTATAGTTCCTCTCAATGTTTTATAAACCTAATAAGCATTTGGAAAGTTTACTAAGAGAGCTGAGTTCAATTTTTATATATAATTGTTTAGAAAGATTGTCATCATAACAAGTGCTTATGAATTGTTTTTGCAAACAGATATTATGCCACTTATACCATAGAATTCCAAACCATTGGTGATCCCAAATGAGATAAAATACTCCTAAATACCATTTGGTAATTCTTCTTGGCTCTTGAAAAGCTCATAGTGTAATTCCAAATGAGATTTCACTAATGACCTAGAAATGCCAATACCCACTCATAATAAGTTGCTCAAGCTCAAGCATATATTCACAACTGAAACCAATGCAATGAGGTGACTAAACTCTAGTGCTAAACCTTGTAAAATTTCGTTAGCTTGAAGACTTTAAACCTGCCAAAATGCTTGTGCCCATAACCATCAACAAAAGCTATTGTAACCAGATGAATTGTAAGTGAAAGCAACATGTTTGAGGCCACCAGGCCTGATACAAATGCAAACATAAAGTTGAGATGTTATCATATTATCAAATACGATAATAAATGGAAAAATAAGTAAATTTTCATGTTTTGATTTCACCAATGAACTCTCTGCCTCTAAGACGCCTGCTAGGTTTAGATTAAGCGGCCTGGTTTGTAGCTTCCCCGGAAGCTAAGGTCACATCGTAGATCTTTGAAGCGCTCTTCTGCGATTCCTTCAATATTTTTCAAGCTAAGAACATGGTCTCGTAAACTTCCAAGATGCCTTCACTAAATGATGTAACAGATTCTACAATTGTATGCTTAGTGGAAATCTCATCCACTGTGTGTTACGCATTACATAAAATTTAATTCCATGATGTCAGCCAAACCAGGCCCCTAATTAAGCCATATGTATGAACATGCAGCAACAACAAGTGAATCAATACAGAAATAACAGTATACTGTACCACCTTAAGCCTGGAGTGCCTCAAAAGGAGGCCTAATAAGGGCTCCAAACCGGTTATTGGATAGCACATAAAAATCTTAAAATACTTTGGTTAAAATGTTTTGGTAATAGTTCGAGAATAATATCCTAGCCCAAAACTGATTTCTGGAACAGGGATTAATAAAAGTACAACTTTAATTAATTTAAAAACTAAAACAATACATAAATTTAGGAACTGTTAGTTTATATCATAGTTAGAAGTTTGAATTCCAAATAAGATTCAAATTCTATAAAGTCATGCAGTAAATATTTATCAATTTCAATTATCAAGTTTGAATTTAAAATAAGATTCAATTTTTATAAAGTCATGTAGTAGATAGTTATCAATTTGAATTAGGATTCAAATTCTATAAAGTAAGGGTTTTCTATTGAATTTTTATAAACAAAAAAACCTTTCCTCATCTTCATTAAGAATAAAAAAATATTATTACACTTTTTCAAAAAAATTCTTCACATAAACTTACACAAAAAACTTATAATATAAATCTCATTATCTAAAAGCTTATACCAAAAAGTAATGTTAAAATATTCAAATTTACACTTTGTTCTCTCCAAGACAAGGGAAACATTTGGCTTATATTGTATCAATACTTTTTAATCTAAATTCAATGAACCTTCCATCATGATTTTACCACATGAAGTTTTACAAAAAAAACTTATAATATAAGTTTCATTATCTAAAAGCTTATACAAAAACTAATGTTAAAATATTCAAATTTACACTTTTTCTCTTCCATACAAAGGGAAGCATTTGGCTTATATTGTACCAATGCTTTTTAATTCAAATTCATTGAACCTTCCATCATGATTTTACCTTCTTGCTCTTTTTGAAACCAAATGCTGAGCAAGCATAAAAACACACTTGTAGGTCTCTTAGTTTTCCTTGCTCCCTCAAACTCTTTAGTTTTCCTTGCTCCTTCAAATTCCTTAAAGAGAGAGCTTTTTATGCTAATAGACTCACAATTGAAGCATCATTATCAAAATTAGTTTTGTTTCTTACCTTCCATATATTCCAGAAAATAAAGATTGGTAAGAGTCTAAAACTTTTTTCTTTTGGGTACCAATCCTTAAAGTTGTCTTCCAAACAACCTCCTCCCCAATTTAAGAACACATTAAGGTCCGAGTAACAAAAGACCAAACTGCTAGGTTGAAAGCACAGTCAATAAAAACATGATCAGCTAAGTCTTCCTCCCTTCTATAAAAACATGATCAGCTAAGTCTTCCTCCCTTCTGCATAGTGGACACATCCAACCCAATCTCTCTTTCTCATATTTTTCCAAATTAAAATTTTATTTTTCATAAAAAGCCAAAAAAAAACATTTAATTGTTAAAGGGACTCTCCACTTCCAACATTTTGAGTTCCACCATTTAATGTTAGTAGATGATAAAGTATGCACAATTGCTAGATAAGCTTCTTTTGTAGTTATCTAATCACAGACTTTGGACAAGGCCAATTTATCTCTTCCAAGCTGAGTCCTACACCTTCAACATTTAAATTATGAATATAGCTATCCCATTGATCTGCCCATAAACCTGTAAAACCCAAGCTTTTAGACATAAACCAATAATCCCCTTTCAACATTTAAATTATGAATATAGCTATCCCATTGATCTGCCCATAAACCTGTAAAACCCAAGCTTTTAGACATAAACCAATAATCCCCTTTCAAGACCTCCTAAGTCTTTTTGTTTTGGTAAAGTTGAATAGCTCAAGAACTTCTAAATGACTCATGATACCTTCAGGAAGTTTACATTTTTTTATTATATATATTCTATATATAACTATTCCAAATTGAAAAAAAACCATCAGTCTCAATTTTTTAATTTAAACCAAAAACCCCTAGCTTGAATTCTTTAAATATTTAGCTTTACAAACCTTACTCCACAAATTTGAACCCATAATAACTCTAAGGCAAAGCCACTAAACCAATCCATATTTTTGATGTTCCAACCTATCATTCCCTTTGGAAGTGCCAAACTCTCCCAAGCCTATAAATGAAGAGAACTTCTATTCCCAGCACTATTCCAGAAAAAATTGAAAGCGTAGTCCATAGTTATCAAAAGTTTGAGTGGATTTGAAGTATATAAAGTACTTTGAATTTTTGAAGATTAAAAATCTAAATTGGAAAAAGTTAAGATACGTTTGGAGCAGCTTTCACCATCCAGGCAGCCACTGTCAAAGAGTCACAATGTAAACCCATAAGCAAGAGGTTCCTCGATTAAAAACACCATTAGATCCGTTTTCTCTAGGCGTAGCAATATGACCTTTCACTAATTTTCTGTTTCATGTTTCAGATTGATTGGCTTCTGTTTGTTTTGGATAATGGGATGTCTGCCAAAAGTGGTTCGTTGTATAGAGAAATATGACCCTGAATCCAGAGTTTATATTTCTTTGTGCGACCTCGCCCAGCGTTTCCTTTTACTCCTTAGCGAAATAATGGCTCTGTATATGGTGTTAGCTATGCAACTGTAAGTTATTATACTGCAGCTTAGATGGATCTCACTCTGTCATAGATGGATCCAATTTGTATATGATTATAGAGGGAGAACGTAGGCAAGGAAAAGGATATTGCTCAATGGAAGGATTTTAAAATTAGACCGAACAAGCGGACTAAAACAAATCGAACAATCAAAGAAATTGTCAAACTAATAGAATTTTCGATTTTCCGTAATAAATTGTCGGTTTAGACCGAATTTGATAACACTGCATCACATTTTAAAAAATGAAGAATACTTAAAAAAAACTAAAACTCTCACATTAAAAACGTAAATAGAAAACTTCATATCAAATCTCGCGTTGAATTTGTACATATATTTTCGCTGTAAAAAAGCACAGAGATAGCCTTCTAGCAAAACAGTGGAAATGAGTTGCTCATCATCTCATTATCATGTAACCAGTAATGTCAAGAAGATGATATTGATGGAGTGCCATTACACATAAAAGTGATTCATGTGGGTATTTACTCTTAACTTCCTTTCAACGCTGCAGTGCCACGCGATAACTGCCTTCTTCTTCTTCCCTTCCATTTTCTTCCATCTCGCACTGCACATCACCACCTGAAATGCCCTCTTTTTGCTTTTGCAATAATTACGAGCAGACTCCATATATCGATTCATTTGCAGCAATTTCTCATTGTAGAACCTTCTTCCATTCCAATATCTATCACACACAAGATCTTCGCTCCTCATCGCTGCAATAATATAAATTATACTATCCAGATTCCAAACCAAATACCTTGCTGAAGCAACCAGCCAAATGAGATTACAATTTATAGGCTCGCTGTGGCAATATTTGTGGTAGATATCAATGGCAATATAATTTGTGTGTATGTTTGAACTTGCATTCCATTGGACTTCCGCTATTCATGAGCCATTTTCACTCGGTGGGGAGCAATGAATAAGCTTGCGATTGCATGATCAATTCGCCACATAATGGAATTGTGTGAAAAACCCAGTTATTGGCCACATAATAGAATACAGTGGAAACCAATTATTGTGTTGATTCTCTCTGATCTTGCACTTTAATTCATTTTCCTTTCATAGGCCCTGCATTAATCATGGTAGTCAATTACACCTAGACATGCACACAGAGATGCAAGTTGCGGAAACACATGTTGCAAAAGGATTTGATAAAGAAAAAGGTAATTAAATCGTATGACAGGTGAAAATAAAATATCCATGTTCACAACTTTAAATCCCAGAGAGGTTGTGGAGGTGATTCAATTCTATGTCAGGTGAAATTATAATATCCATATTATCAACTTTAAAGTATCAGAGAGGTTGTGGCTGATATTATCTGTGTATACGTGTACAATTTCTTCTCGTTCAAAAAATCGATTCATTTACAGTGAATCGAACGATGAGTTTGGATATTGGAATAATTAGTTGTTGACTACTTTAAAATGGATAGAATCCGAGTTTACTTACATTCAGTGATGGAATTTGATTGACGGGTGAATTGTCTGTTATGGCTAATTTAGAGACTGTTAAAATTTGGCTTAAAATGTGAAAATTAGTTGTTGACTACTTTAAAATAGATAGAATCCTAGTTTGCTTATATTCAGTCATGGAAATTGATTGAGGGGTGAATTGTCTGTTATGGTTAATTTACTTGGCAAATTATTTCAAAAAGACTGTTAAAATTTGGCTTAAAATGCAGAAAACGTTTCAAATTTTGATTATAACAGGTAATTTTGATGGATATCTGCCATTTGAAATTCTAACCAAGTTTACATTACAATCAGTGTGGACTTTAAATAATTGGAAAAGTTTTATTTTATTATTTTTATTAATATTAATATGATATAATGGTTATGTATGTTTTATTAATATTTAATATTTTTAAATATAAAAAATTTATAATTAACATAATACTATATAATGCTGTAAATTGATAAATATTAATAATTCATTGTATTTAATGATATAATGTTCATTATGTTTTATCAATTATATTTTATCAACTTATAATTCTTTTATTTTATAGTAATGTTTTTTAAGTTTTGGGGTATACATTTGGTTAAAGAGTTTTTTGGAAAACTTATTATAGTAATTATTTTTTGCAATAGTTTTTTAAAAATAAAAATATATGATTTTTTTAATGATGATGGATGATTAATATTTTTGGTTTGCAATAGTTTTATAAAAATAAAAATTTATAATTTTCTTAATGATGATGATTAATATTTTTTGTTTATCCAATCTTAAGAAGGATAATACTTGGTTTACTTTAAAATCTTGTTCATGTGCTCAAAAAGGTTGCCAAGAATATTTCCAAGTTCACTATAGTTTTGGTAATTTAGGAGGTTATAAAGGTTTTCATTATACAAAAAATACTATGTAACTGAGATCCAATGTGGGTGTAAGCATGGCACTCTAAGAGAAAGTGATTTATAGACTCACAAAGATGGCAAAATCCCATGGAGTTTTAGGATAAGACCAATTCCTTGTTTAGCTACGGAGTTCATGAGAATTCATTATAACTTTGGCTATATTAATTTTCTTTAGTGAGCTAGTTAATATTGAGAGATACTTTCAAATTAGGATTAAGGGCCTCCTTATAGTATCTTAATTTTCTCTTAGCCGCTAAATGACTTTGACTCGATGCTCCTTCATCATACTATGGGGGAAGAAAAGAATTCTTCAATAGTTCTTTAGGGTCCACATTGTACTTGGAAATCTCCACTTTAGTCATCCATGCCTCATCTTGAGAAGGCTAATCTTTCTGGACTTAACTAAATATGAAAATAATATTTTCTTCGGGTCTTATTTGATTTTCTTTTGTCAAGGATAACTTCAATCTATGGTTGTTCTTTCTATGGTAATTTCCCTTGCCAATCTACAAATGGACCATATTCACCTGAGATTATTTGTTATGTTTGAACACTTGAATATTTAAAAATATATAGATCTGAAACAGTAAAAATTGGAGAAATTTGAAGATCAAAAGAAAGTTCCATTTCATATGCATTTGCATAAAACTTCCTTAAAATTTTACAAGGTCCAATTTTCTTGAGCTTCAGTTTATTGTAGGGGTTCCCCTTAAGAAACCTCTACTTCCTAAGATATGCCATTACTAAATCTCCAACCTGAAAATTAACTTCGCTTCTTTTTACATCTACTCTCTGTTTATATTTTCCAGCACTTCCCTCCAATTTCTTTTTCACATTTTTCCGTAGCTCATGCATACTAGATGCAAAATCTTCACCATCTGCACTCCTTTTTTCTTGTCCTCCCAAATTGCTAAGTTCATATACTCCTCTTGGATTCATCCCATACACAATAAGAAAAGGACTCATACCTGTACTCCCGTTAGGTGAATCACTGTACGAAAACTCAGCTTAAGCAAGAGCTAAATCCCATTGTTTTGGATTCTCATAAACAAGACTTCTAAATATATTTCCAAAGTTCCTATTTACCACTTCAGTCTGACCATCAATCCGAGGATGAGAAGCAGAGTTAAAACTAAGATTTGTACCGAATTTCTTCCACAAAGTTCTCCAAAAATGACTAACAAATTTAGTATCCATGTCACACACAATGCTCAAAGGAAGGCCATGCAACTTCACAATTTATGAAAAGAATAAATTAGCAATATGGGTTGCATAATTAGTCTTCTTACAAGCAATAAAATTAGCCATTTTTTCAAAACCTATCCACTACTACATAAATAGAATCATTTCCCCTCTGAGTTCTAGGAAATCCCAGAAAAAAATACATACTGATGAAATCCTGAGGCCTAGTTGGAATAGGTAGGGGTTGATACAGTCCAGTATTTTTCCTCCTCCATTTGGCATGTTGACATATTCTGCATTTTTCAACAAACTTATTCACATCATACTGAATTTCTATCCAAAAATAAAAATCACTCACCTAAGCAAATATTTTGTCCTTCCCAAAATGACCTCACAAACCTCGACTGTGTTTCTCCTGTACTATATTTTCTCTCATAGAACATTTAGGAATGTACAATTTACTAATCTTGAATAACAATCCCTCTTGTATCTTGTAACCATTGACTTCTATTGTGGGAAACTGGAATCTCACAAGCTGCATATACATCCTTAAAATCCACATCTTCCTTATACATATTAACTAAATTTTCAAATCCTAAAGTACTGACCTTAATCTCTTTCAAGATCAAATTTACTCTGCTTAAGGGATCAACAACCTTTTTAGATTTCCCACTTGTATGCTTGATCACAAAGGTAAACTTCTCAAAAAATTCCACCCACTTAGCAAGTTTCTGATTCAATTTAGGTTGACTATTTATAAACTGTAAATCATCATTAGTTGAATATAACACAAACTCTTTGGGCATCAAGTAATGTCTCCATTTTTGGAGAGCTTGCACAACCACATACAATTCTTTATCATATGAGGAATATTTCTATTTTTCTTCATTTAACTTCTCACTTAAGTATGTTATGAGTCTTTGTTCTTGACTCAGAACAACCCCTATTACTGTCCCACTAGCATTTTTCTCTACTTGGAAAACCTTGTCATAACTTGGTAAATCCAAAATAGGCTTCTCAATGATCTTCTTCTTCAATAATTTGAAGTTTTTGTCGGCTTCTTTTGTCCACTTGAAAGGTTGTCTGCTTCCCCTGAAGGTGTCTATTATGGGTGCACAAATTTGACTAAAATTCTTGACAAGTTTTCTATTAAAAATTGCAAGACCATGAAAAATTCTTACCTCATACACATTCCTTGGAGTTGGCCAATTAAAAATTGCTTACACCTTCTCTGGATCCATTTTTAACCCTTCTTCTAAAACCAGAAATCCCAAATAAATCAATTCTTTCTTCAGGAAACTACATTTTTTTTCAAATTTATAAGTAGCTTCTCCTTTTGCAAGGTCTCTAACACTAGTTTAAGATGTCTCAAATTCTCTCCTTTATTCTGACTAAAAATTAGGATATTGATCCAAATACACTATAACAAATTTTCTAGTGTATTCCTTCAAGACCTCATTCATTAATCTCATAAAAGTGCTAGCTGCATTAGTAAGCCCAAATGACATTACTAACTACTCAAACAATCCATTGTTAGTCTTGAATGAAGTCTTTCGTTCATCCCCTTCTCTTATTATCATTTGATGATACCCACTTTTCAAATCTATCTTTGAAAATACTTTGAACCACTAAGACAATCCATTAAATCATCAATGCGAGGTAAGGGAAATCTCTACCTGGTAGTGATCTTATTGATTGCTCGAAAGTTAGTGCACATATGCCATCCACCATCCTTATTTGGGATAAGCAAAATGGGTATTGCATAATGACTCAAACTTTCTTTCACAAAACCTTTATCCAATAGCTCCTGTACTTGTTGTTTGATCTCTTCATTTTCTTGACGAGTCAGTCTGTAGGCTTCCTTATTAGGTAAATTTGCACCAGGTATTAAGTCAATATGATGACTAATACTTCTCACATGAGGTAAAGAATTTGGTAAGTAATCCACAATAATATCAGCATAGTCATCAAGCAAGATTCTAACTTCAGTAGGAAAACCATCTAAATTTGTAGAAGTTAAAATTACCTTTGGTTTTCCAATAAGGGGAAAATGCAGTCCTTCTTCTTTCTTGACTTCTTGTAGTAGATTCGTCCTAGTCATCAGTAAAATATTGGATCCTGAATATTCTTAGGTTGCTTCATCTCTCATAGGTAGTAGTGTATGATTCTTTCCATCCTTTTCCAGAGAATAAGAGTTTTTTCCTTCCATCATGAAGAACTTCTCTATCATATTTCCATGGCCTCCCTAAGAGTATATGGCATACATCCATAGGCATTATATCACACAATGCCACATCTTTATAAGTACCAATATGGAACTCCACATTGCACTGCTCATTCACCAAGATATGATGCCCTTTCTGCAACTAGGACACCTTATAAGGAGTGGGATGTTTCATCCTCTTCAATCCCAACTTATCTACCATCTCATTGGAGACCAAATTATTTGTACTAGCATCTCAATGACATATTTCAGGCCTGAAGGCTGACATCTGACCATTATGACATGTCAGGCCTAAATATAGCATCAAATAAGGTGCTCATGTGAGTTTGAGAAGCTCAATGGGTCCCTACTCGAATTGGGGGAAGATGGAAAGCTAGGGAAGGGAGGACACATGGAAAATCTCAAGCACACAACCCAATTCAAATTGGCTTGAGTTTGTAGATGGATTGGTAACCTTAGAAGGATAAGGATGTTTATAAAATACAGGGATCAACCAAGACAAGAGATTTTTATCATTTGAGAAATTTGCATTTGTGAAGAGAGAGAGAGCTAGTGGATAACTAGTTTCTTGCCTTAGCCAATTTTGAGGGTGAAAGACTCCCATCCCAGTTGGTATTTGGAGAGGAAATTCAGGTCTTTCATGGAGCTTTAATGGATTTTATATTTGCAGGTGTAAGCTATAGGGAAAATCTTGGTTTCTTCTAGTGCAGCACATTCTCTCAACCATTTCCAATCTTTATTGCATATTCTTGCTCATGGAGGGATTACGCTTTGGGTGAGATATTGTACTCTTTGGGAGAGTTTCTCATGGTCCATTTATGATTGTAATAATCTTAATATATTTTTTTGTTCATATTCAAAAATTCTCAGGTCTAAATACCAAATGGTTGTATGTAAATGTGATTATTAATGAGCAAACAATGGCCATTTCCCCACTATATAGATGTATGCCATTGTAATGCTAATGATTTCAAATGAAAGAATGTTTCTATGATATATTTATGATGAATGGAATTCCATTGATTATTATTACAAGTTTCATATCCAACACTTAATCATTTGAAGTCATATTACTCAATTTATTTGCATTTGGAGAAGATTTGGTGCCATTTTCCCAAGGGTCGAACTAGTGATTCTGTAGCTATTTGGGAGAGGGTTATAACAGCCTTTATAAAATGAATAATGATGTACATGATACATTAATAATTTCCATTAAAAATATCTTCTTATATTCAGAAGTTCGAGTGGGTTTGGGAGCATTTGGAAATCCATTTTTCAGCATTTACCCTAGGGGAATTGGAACCCCAATTTGCTAGTGAAAACTCCTACCTTGTCCAGAATATTAAACAAGTTTTGTTAAGTCTTTGGAGGGTTATAAATCATCCCTAAACATAGAATTCAAGTCTTAATATCAGTCATATACCTTCTCATAATATTTGGGAGCATTTGGGTCAATTTGGAGACCTAGACATCAAAACTAGTCAAAGGTCAAAATACGGGAAAAGTGAAAAAATGGTCATTTTAATAAAATTTCTTAAAAAGGGACATTACATGTCGAGAGCCCACTCCATAGCTAGAAATAATCCACTAGGTTAAGGAGATACTAGGGTCTTAAAAAGAGTTTGGGAGTTAAATCCTCGACCATGGCCTAGCTATCGTAATTGTTATTAGACCCATACTTAGGATTTACTTACAATTATCATGTTTCCAAATAGTAATATTTCCTATATTAGTAATTGATTTTCTCTTATGATTAGTAATCCATGCAAAATGAAGCTCCATCTTTCCAGCCAATAAACATAGACATATCTTATAAAAATGATTACTAGAAGAAGGAAGCTTAATTTTGTCCAATTAAACTTCTTAACCGAATATATGTGGTGGAGTTCAGTATAGAGGGGAAGACAAGTTCTCTTAAGACACCATTTCCTCTCTTATTTAACTTATAACTAACATATTTGATTAACAACAGAAACATTTTTTAACACAATCCTTAATGAAGGAAAGAGACCTTCCCTTCTTCCAACATCACTTCCACTTGGAAGCTGGCCCTCTTCTTGTAAATCCTTTGAATTTAATTCTAAAAACCGCTCTTCTCTCTCAGAGTATACCTGTTAATCAAGGTATCCGTTCTGTCTATTATTAAGCAGAGAGAGGCAAGTGAATTATGATGGGCTCTGTGGGGCAAACACCCTTTGTAATTTAGATGTAAATGATAAAAAGGATGCACTTCTCAATGCAGAGGTAACATAACAAAATGAACAAGTAGGTATGGTTCTCCTCATACTTTTATGGTTACGATAGTAAGGAGACTGAACTTTACATTTCACATTGAAAATTTCTTTGAAGTCTCTCAAGAGAGAGACATTTCCTAGCTCTTCCTAGCACTCAGAAGAAATATATATATACATATATAATCCAATCAAAGATAAATATAGAGGATTCTAGATTCGATACCACTCACTAAACTTACACGATGAAGGCATGAAGGATAAAATTCTTTTCTTATGAAAGTGTGCTCCCATTGGCTATTTCATCGACTATGAAAAAGGCTATTATTCCCTCTTCTTCCTTCGCAAAACCAAACTGTTTTTTATTTGTTTTATTTTTCTCCAACACTGTAACAGACTCCAGACTCCTGTAACCAGAAAACCATCCCTCCCCCCCTTCTTTCCCTATAACTATTCTCCTCCATCCAAAAGAAGTGAGAGTGCGGGGGTTTGAGACCTAACTTATTATTTTTTAACTCAATCCTCTTTTAATTTCATTAAAAACTAGTCACTACTTCTAATACATAAATTATGGGTGTATTATTTTAATTTTATAAGTAATGGTTTCCTTAAAAAAGAAATCGAAACCCTTATAGAAAATCTACTGTGTTCTTTTAATGTTAAAGTCAATTACTCATTTGAAGATGAGTTTAGTTCTCTGTATGACAAGTATAAATATTGTTTAATTTCTGATAGGTACATTTATATAATGATATATATTTACTTATACATTTTTATTAGGATAATTTCCACATATTTAAGACAATTTCCACAAGTTTACGTTATATTTCTATACTTAGTGTGTATAATTGTTTCTGCAGAATTAATGTCTTTTTTAGCCACAGTACTAATACTAATAATAATATCCTTAATAAACTAGTGGTAAAACTTAGTTTAATTTATCTTCCTTTTAGGCTTATAGTAGTAAATACATAAGTAATACACACTTACTACCAATCTTTCCTTCTAGTGACTTACAAAGATATTTACAAAATTTAGGCTAGACATGTATGCTTTCAGTTTTCATGGCACCAAGATGACACTAGTAATTATGAACTAGATTCTAATGGCTTCCACCCATTACATCTCCCCCTAGTGGATTCATGCCCCAATTCTTTAAGTCTAGTCAAGTCTTACATACAGTGCTTTAAGGACCTTAAACTTTTCGCCTAAACATTTCATATTGTACATTCAC
The DNA here is from genome assembly GCA_001517045.1 of Pseudotsuga menziesii. NCBI lineage: Eukaryota > Viridiplantae > Streptophyta > Pinopsida > Pinales > Pinaceae > Pseudotsuga > Pseudotsuga menziesii. The sequence continues at coordinate 37,236 of LPNX010930030.1, read as the reverse complement.
CTTTATAATCTCCATTGTAAAAGAACCCAAATAGAAAAGGTTATGTTACAATTTGTTTTAAAAAAGAAAATTGTTATTTTTATATCTATACTTTTTCAAAGATTTGTTTAAAAACAAATTTGAAAGTTTTTTTTAATTGCAAAACAACGAAACAAGTGTATTTAAATTGATTTGATAAAAGTTGTTTTAAATTTAAAATAAAAAATTATAAACAAAAGAGTAATTAATACACAAATAACTAAATTATAAAAATTAAATATTAAACCATATAAACTAAACTATAAAATAAAACAATATAAATGAGGAATTTTAATAACTTGTGAACTTAATACTAAATAAATATGACAACCTGAAATACCTTTTAAAGCTATCTCATATATTGTTATGATTGTGATTAAAATAAAAATAAAATTGTAAAAGGAATCACATATACTTTGTTTGTTGTGATTGAAATAAAAGTATAATTCTTTTAAACTTTACTACTAAATAAATTTGAGAATTGAGATACATTTTAAAAAATATTTCAAATACTTTGTGACTTAAATAAAATTAAAATTGCAAAACAAATTAATACTTTGTGATTTAAATAAAATTAAAATTGTAAAAAAAAATAATACACTTTTATAGTTGTAATTGAAATAAAAATAAAATTGTAATTAGTTTTAAAATATAAAACAAAACAAGAGCAAAGTAAAGAGAGATCTCGAAGAACCTTAAAGGGAAATGACGAGGGTTCAACCATAATTGCTGCAACAACGACACCGCAGAACCTTCTCTGACCTATGTACTGAAATATTCCAACTTGTGGATCTTGAAAAACTATATGGAAACACCAGAGCGAGGCGATGCAAGCCCCTCCCATCCTGACCCTATTGAGGTTAACTCATAAGGCCCTTCTAACAAAGGCACAATGCAAACCCTGCACATTGGCACCACCAAAATTATGATTCCAAGTACGACAACAAACCAAGAAATCCACAAGGATTACAATGGATAAAGAAAAGGCTCGCAGAATACCAGCATTGTATACCAGGAACCACCGAAAGACCTTGTATTACCCTGCTGACAAAAAGGATTAATGCAAGGGCACAGTGCATGAGATACCATGCTCTGATAGGTAAATTTATTAGCATCTAGCCAACAGAACAAGTGCTCAAAGGATGGATTGAGTCAAAATGGAAACCCAAATCCCACTACGATCTCCATATCGGATCAAAAGGATTCTTTACCGCCATTTTTCACATACCAGAGGACAAATCCCGAGTTGAGGACATTGGCACGTATTTCTTTAACTTCGTATACCTATACCTCAGAAACTAGACTAGAAGATTCAACCCAGACAAGGAAGATTTCACTTGGGCATCGGTCTGGATTCACATGTACTCACTTCCACAAGAGTACTGGGAAGAAGATACACTGAAAGACATAGGAAACACTCTGGGAAGTCATGTTCAAGTGGCAGAGAAAACAAAACAAAACAAATACACTTCCTATGCAAGAATCTGTGTCTACATGCATATAGAAAAGGCATTCCTAGACTCTATACAACTAATGCATGAAGAATATGAATGGATTCAATCGTTGGACTATTAACATGTGCCCTTTCGATGTCGCAAGTGTCACGAACATGGCCACCTCTATAGAGAATTCCCTCGAAATCAAATCAAGCCCATCCTGAGGCCAGTGCTGGAAAAATATGAGGAGGGTTTCCAAAAACTAGAATGAAAAAAGAGAAACAACAGGAGGCACACACCTATGGTGAAAAAAGAAAACTGAACCACAAACAGTAATAGTTTCGAGATCTTGGAGGAGCTTTCAGAAGTTCCAAAAGAACTAGAAACTAAAGAAGGAAGCCACACAGACCTCCACAGACCAAGAGAAGGGAAAAATACAAAGGACCAACAAAATCCTAAGGAAGAATGAATAGAATCCACCTCTGATCCAGCACAACCCCAGAAGGAAAGCGACCCTGATATACTCATGGATGAAGAAATGGTGGAAATATATATATCGGGCTTAGATATGCTGGGCATGGAAGATGCATGCTCCCAAAAAGCATTCATCTCTATTCCCCAAACTCAAATTCAACTACTGAAGGAAGCATTGGATAAAGAAAAATCTCAAAACAAACTTGGAGTCTAAAGTACGCATCAGAAAGACAAACAAAAGGTCTAGAGAGATAATCGAAAAAAGGGAAGAGAGACAGATTTTCAAAGGATTAACATGCTTGTGAACATGTTAATTGAATCAAGCCAATATGACCAGCTAACTGAATTCTTTCCTACTGTTTAAACCTATTATCGATGAAAATTACATCTTGGAACATAAGAGGCCTTAATGTGCGATCCAAACATAGGATGATAGAAAGGAAAATCCTACAAGATAAGTCGGCAGTTCTGTTTCTGTAAGAAACCAAATGCTCAAGCCAAACCTTCCAAACCATGCTATCCAAACTCTAGAAGAATTGTCAAAATATCGCCATTGATGCTAGGGGAGCATCAGGGGGCATAGCTATGGATTGGGACCCCTCCATAATAGATTTGAATTTTTTTCCTTCCACCTCTAGCTTCTTGTATGCCTCCTTTCACATCCTGGGAACAAAGAACCATGGCTACCTGAGTAATATCTATTGCCCTTAAACCCCAACTCTGAAGTCTGAAGTACTCTGATACATGGAATGGTTCAAACATCAGCACTCAGATTCTTTGGTTATCTTTGGTGGCGACTTCAATATGATCACCTCCCTTAATGAAAAAAGGAGGAAGGATATTGCTCACCACCGAGGATCTCCTGTTCAAAACACTCATAGAAGACAACAAGCTCGTGGACATTCGATCCTCTGAAGGCTTTTTTACCTGATACAACAAAAGATGAGGTGATAAGCTTATATCCTCAAGATTGGACATATTTCTAGTATCTGAAAACCTCTTAGAGACAGGAGGCCTCCTAAGCACCAAATTTCTTCCCTCGGTCGGTTAAGATCACTAGCCCATTGCATTAACCTGGTAAAACAAAGAAGTTCACAAGTTCAAGCCCTTCCTCTTTGAAAAATTCTAGCTCAACCACCCTTCCTTCAAAGACTATGTTCAGAGATGGTGGAGGGACTTGAACCCACCGGGTCACTCTAATATGGATGTAATGCAACAAAAACTTAAGCTACTCAAAGGAAACCTCAAAAGATGGAACCATAACACCTTTGGAAATATTTTTCAAGATAAAAGCACCTTGGAAGGAGATCTGGAAAAGCTCCAAATCTTTACCATGGAGGTAGGAAAACCGTAAAAAATAAACATAAAGAAAAGGAGATCATGGCCAAGTTGGAAAAGAGAGGTGAGAAAGAAGAATTTTTTTGGAAGAAAAAGTACAGAGTTGGGTGGCTCAAACAAGGGGAAAAAACACATGCTTCTTCCACAGATCAGTAATTCAGCACCATAACCACAACCGCATCTCCAATATCATATCAGAGAACGAAACCATCATTGAAACACATGAATATATTGAAAAAGAGCTCATCAACCACTTCCAAGATATTCTCTTAGAGCCAGTTCCCTCAAGGGCTCAAGCAATAAAGAAAGTCACTGAGTGCATTCTAAAAATCCTCACTCTAGAACACAATGGAACATTGATGAAAATCATTTCTTCATAGGAGGTAGAGACAGCTGCTAACCAGATGGCAGATGATAAAGCACAAGGACCTGATGGTTTCACCACAAATTTATTCCATCACTGCTGGGATATGGTAAAGAATAAAATATCGGAATTGGTGGAAGAATCTCGCCAAAAGTTGTGGGTCTTTCCATCTCTCAACGCAACTTTTCTCACTCTGATTCCAAAGGAAAAGGGAGTTGCGACTCCAGGAAAATTTCGCCTCATTTCCCTCTACAATGTAATTTACAAGATCATCACCAATGTCATAGCCAACCGACTAAAAACCCTACTACCTTTACTCATCTCTCCTGAGGAAAATAGCTATGTTGAAGGCAGGAAAATTATTGATGGGATAATCCTAGCTCATGAAATCACTCACTCTCTCAAAATTACCAAAAAACATGGAATTATCATTAAGCTTGATCTCTCAAAATCCTTCGACAAGATTAGCTAGGAATTTAAGGAACAAATACTCCTAGCTTTTGGCTTTAGTCAAGATTGGATGAAATGGATTTTGGCCTTAAATTCCTCATCTTTCTTCTCTATCCTATTCAATGGAGCACCCTCTACCAAGGATATCTGCTCTCTAGGCTTCCTCTTCATCCTGATAGTCAAAGGCTTGGGTAGACTCCTCAAGAAAAAACTCTCAGAAGGTTCACTTAGAGGTCTCTCTTTGCATAATAGCCCTCCCCATATCTATCAATAGTTTGTTGACAATAATCTCCTCTTTGGTCACCCCTTTGTCTAAGGAGCCTGATGCATTTCAAAGGTACTCAACACATTCTCGGAAGCCTCAGGAACCACCATTAACCTTGAAAAACCACATTTTTTTTTAATACCGATCTAATAACTCAACGCAACATTGCTCGCATTCTTGGTTTCTCTATTTCCAACCTACCTACCAATTACCTTGGAGATCCTCTTATAGACAATGTAGTCAAATACTCCTCTTAGAAATACCTGCTAGGAAAGATGGAAAGCAAAATATCCTCTTGGAATTTAAGAACACTAAATTTGGCTAGCAGACTCACCCTCCTCAAGTCAGCCCTGCAGTCAATTCCCCTTTACCATTTTTCGGTCCTAGCTGCCCCTAAATGGGTCCTCAAATCCATATGAGATCTCCAATGAAAATTCCTCTAGGGGGCATAAGGTAATCAACACACGTGGGCACTTATCAATTGGACAACTGTGACCCTACCCAAACGGGAGGGGGGCTTGGAGGTTCAAGATCCAGAAAAAAATAATGAGATCCTCTCTTCTAAGATTTAGTGGAATTGGATAGCTAAAAATACCACTTTGTGGGCGTTATTCAGGAACAAAAAAAATGCACTAGACTGGCTTACTCCTATGGTAATCCTCTATGACCAGGACCCACCAGGATCATTGATCTCGAGAGTTGCCAATTGTCACCATGCTCTTATGCAACAACACATTTTTTGGGAAATTCGAAATGGGGTACATGCCAATTCCTAGTATGACTCTTGGCAGCAATTACCCAAATTATCAGATCTACCCAATTTGCAGCATCACCAGGACATCCCGCACAGGCTTGATAGAGCAACACTCAAGGATTTCTAGAAGGAATCCAATAATAACCATTTCCATCTCTGGAAAGAACCCACTAAATGGGGGCCAATGGGGAATGATGTACCCATAAACATCATCTGGGCAGAATTACAAAAGAGAAGGATAAAATTCCATGAGGAAGAAGGAATTATCAAATGGGGGCACAACCCCAAAGGAACATTCACAGCTAAAGAAGCTTATTCACTCTACTCTCACAAGCATTTAGAACCCCCTAACCCCCCGTGGAGGAAAATATGGGACTCCAATTATTGGCAAAAAAAATTACTTTTATTTGGCTGTTAACACACCGTAAGATCCTCACCTGGGATAATCTACTAAAAAGAGGCTTCCTCAGTCCATCCTTCTGCATCACTTGCAGGGAACACTCGAAAAACATAGATCACCTCTTAGATTCTTGTTCCCTTGTGGATACTATCTCGAACCTGGTGGAGGTGAAATTCAAAAAAACCAACAGAGTCAAAAGTGATGTAATTAAAACCCTCCAATCATGGGGGAATGAGCCCTATTAATGCAAACTTCTAAACGGCATATGGTTGCTCATCCCTAGATTTAAGGTTTGGAACATCTGGAAAGAAAGAAATCAACGCATCCTAATAGGAAACAACATAATGTCACGGAGGTATGGCTAGGTATCCAAAAGAACATAAAATAAACGCTTTTGATCGACAATTGGTACAACAACGACCTCCCTAGCATCCAATCATAATGAGACATACTTCTTGGATGGGTGATGGATCCAAAAGACTTCTCCATTCAACCTCGCCCCATACAAATGCGCATATCGAGTCCTGGTCATTGGGAGAAACCTTTGTTAGGAATCTTTAAACTAAACTTTGATGGCGCATCTAAAGGAAACCCTGGAGAGGGAGGCTTTGGAGGTGCAATCCGAGACTGCACAGGAACCATCCAGCATGTCTATTCAGGAGACCTGGGTATTGATAGAAACAATGCAGTAGGGTTATCCGGGTTTGCAGAAGGAATTCGATTGGCTATGAACCTGAATATTCTTCCCCTTATTGTGGAAGGAGATTCACAAATAATCCTCTTGCTTACAACTCGTCTACAGAATGGAACTCATAGTGAAAAAATATCACTGAGTTGGAGATTGGATCATGGACTTGTCCAACTTGATAAAATTCTTAGTATTGGCAGAGGCATCACTTTCCACCATGTTAAACAAAAGGCAAACTCATTAGCTGATCTCCTCACCAATGAAGGAGTGGGTTGCAACTCTACCTTTATTCACAACAACTTCAACTCTCTCAACATGGTGGCTCTCGTCAAAGACTGTGAACAGATTGCAAACAAGGATTTGATACACCCATATGCGGGTGATATAACGACCACCTCCAAGGAACACCTAGTGCATGGTCATAGTGATTACGTGGTGGGTAGCCACATGATTGATAGCGAGGAGCATTTAAATAGGGAGGAAGGTGGCATGCCTACTAGCCCTATGGGTAGAGGCATGGTCATGTCCGGCTTAAACCGACGAGCTGGGAATTAATTTGCACGGTACGATCCATCATTTTTCCTCGCACAATGGGACAAGCTAGATTAGTAATAGTTGAAACTCTCCTTGCCCCTCATCCGGTAATGCGTCTAATCCCGCGTCTAAGTTTGCAACAGTGTTTGTCAATGTGTTGTCGTCAACTCCAGGATCATATTGGTGCTTCTTTTCCTCTGCATCTGCCTAGTGCTTATACTGTTTCTATTTTGCATCCACACAACACCTCACAGAGAGATATGTTCATGCAATGCGGAATCTTGCATAGAGGAAGTGCAGGTAGAGGTATCAATGGTAGAGGAAATAACCGGGAAAGGAAAACATAGGGGATATATATGGTTTCATGGAGCAAATGTCCATGCTAGTTCGTTTCCTAATTGATGATTAGGAGTCTAAAGCGGTGTCAAACCACCTAGCCTCTAGAAAAAGTGGTGGCCGCATCAACCACTACTGGATGATGAAAAACATGCTCGTTCTATTGCTAGAAGACATGACAACTAAGTGGAATGGAGCCAGGGATATGGCACAGGGCCTACAAACCAGTATTCTCTACACGGATATGCAACTAAAAACCTTGGAGAGGAACTTCAATATGAGACACTACCCTATGTTCCCCACCTCTGGAAATGAAGAAAGCACCGACAACAAGAACCAAGGTGATAAAAATGGCACCTCATTTGCTGGTGTGAATTCTCCAGGGAAATTCCAAGAACATGGGGACCTCCCAAAGAACACTACTTCGGTAAAAAAGGGACGTGAGCCCATTCTCGATGCCATCATAGCCACATCCATACAAAAGAGACATCCCAGCAAACCTGTGGACGAATTTGGACCCTGTCCAAATTTGGAAGAAACTCATGAGGAGCACGCTGAGGATGCACCACCATAGAGGCCACGTCATCCTCCATGGTTCACTCTGTGACTTCGAGTTTTCTTGTGCTTCTCTGTTTTTAAGATATGTTGTTTTTTTTGGCAGACTATGGTCAATTTTGGCATTGTAATATGTCAGTCGAGGTCTATAGCCACAGAAGGAACAAATGTCTTTATTTCTATGAACATCATAATTCCAGTTTTTGGATCATTTAGAAGGGTGGTTAGTTAGCTTACCACCGCCCTAGCTAGTTTTTGCTACACTCGCAGTGAACTCTTTTTTGATACTTTGAATACAATTAATCTGTTCTATTTACGAAAAAACAACTATTTAAAACTATTGTGCCTAGTTTAAAAGAGAAAGAAAAACAACTTTAAAACTATCATCACATATCATAGTTTTTAAAAATTCTATTCAAATTCAATAAAAGTATAAACTTCGGTACATAACTAAAATAGTGGGTTCGAATTTTATAAAGCTATACATTAAAAATTTGAAGATTAAAAATCCAATTTGGCCAAAGTTAAGATACATAGTCAGCCAAAAGTGGTTCGTTGTATAGAGAAATAAAAGTGGTTCGTTGTATAGGGAAACCAATTATTGTGTTGGTTCTCTGTTAATTCATTTTCCTTTCATAGGCCCTGCATTAATCATGGCAGTCAATTACACATAGACATGCACACAGAGATGCAAGTTGCAGAAACACATGTTGCAAAATGATTTGAAAAAGAAAAAGGTGATTAAATCGTATGATAGGTGAAAATAAAGTATACATGTTCACAACTTTAAAATACCAGAGAGGTTGTGGAGGTGATTCAATCCTATGGTAGGTGAAAATATAATATCCATATTATCAACTTTAAAGTATCAGAAAGGTTGTGGTTGATATTAGTGTATACGTGTACAATTTCTTCTCGTTCTAATAATCGATGCATATACAGTGACTTGAATCATGAGTTTGGATATTGGAATAATTAGTTATTGACTACTTTAAAATGGATATAATCCGAATTTACTTACATTACAGTCAGTGTGGGTGTTGAATAATTAAAAAAAATGGTTTCTTTCACCACTTTTATTAATATTAATTTGATATAATGGCTATGTATATTTTATTAATATATAATATTTTTCAATATAAAAAAAGATTTTATAGTTAACAGAATATTATATACTGCTGTAAAATGATAATTATTAATAATTTATGGTATTTAATTATATAATTGTAACAACTCCAAAAAAATTCATAAATAAAATCTTTTATTAGAGGGTTTAAGTGTAACTATATAAACTAAAGTTTACAATAATCTTTTCATCCTAAAAATTAATTTAAGCTAGCGTTTATCCAATGAACAAGACAATTTAGTTAGGACCATTATTATCTATGCAAAAATATAGTTATACTAAAACTTATTTACTTGTTTTGTCAATATGAAAAGGAATGTCATGCTTATTTATAGATAGTTACATTTGGCATGCCTGCCTTGTTATGTTTAAAGTATTTTTTAGCCTTATTAAGATGCTAGGTAATGGGTTGTAAAGGTATTACTTAGCTTTTTGGCTAATGCAAAACCTACTTATACTTTTGGAGGTGTTTTGCGGAGGAGAGCTCGTTTCGTGTTGATAACATCCAATAGGCCTAGGTAAATACCCAAAAAAAGATCCTAACTATGCTAAGAGAAATCAACCATTACACTATCCAATGAATCTAAGCATTGCTACTTCATTACATACATTAGAACAAGTATATCTACAAAGTAAACATGATGGCATTTTAAGGAAAAAACAACGGGTAAAAATCAACCATAGAGTTGGAATAAAAAATAAAACAAAGTGGCATTTATGGAAGCCACGTGAAGGCTTACATCTTCTAGCTAGAAAGCATTGAGCCTTCTCAAAAAAACCTAAGGGTTTTACCTCGCTTCTGCATTGTGATTTCTTTTGGTGGAAGAGTCGAGGCTGTCGGCCTTCAACAACACCCAAACTCTGTGTTTACACCAGCAATGTTGTCTCGGGTTGGTTATGTGGCCCAACGCCATTGTTCTCTTGGCATTAGTTATGTGACCCATATACATTGCTCTTCGTTTCCATCATTGATTCTGAGAAGGTTGAAAAGGGTAAGTTTACCTCTGTGGCGTTGTTTAAATTTTTGTTGTTCTAGAATATACTTTTGTAAACATTTTTTACCCTTGCGTTGCTTTGTTTTGTAGGTGGTTCCACACTTTTTTGTTGTGCTAGATTTGGACTAGTATTCATGGAGGGGAAGCCATGGGTCCTGGTAATACATGTTTACCGTGCACCCCTTGCTCCTTGTGTCTCTCTAGGTTGGTCATCGCTTTCTCCTGGGTTTGGAGTCTTTGATACTTACGAGTTTTCTTCAACTTAAGGGTAAAACCTCTTGTGGTTTCTGCCTTATGGATTTTTATAGTTGGGTATTGTAAGAAGCCTCCCTTTGACTCAAACCGTGGAGTCTGCAGGGAAATTGTAATCTAATACATTTGTTTAGACATGCTGTGGATTATATTTCGAGCTATTACAGAGTTTTTTCTTCTTTTAACATTCGATGATTAATGTATAAGTTTTCGTAAAGGTTTTAAAAACCCGTGGCTTATTTCAAAAGGATTCTTGTGCTCTAGCATTCACTCTTAAAGTCTTATCTTGCAATGTTTCGGCTACCACTCTAAACTTGTTAAATTAATTTTTGATTGCTGTAAAGAATATCCTTGAGGGTTTTTACTGTATTTACTAATTTGTGTGTATTTAAGGTCATGAGGCCTTTGCATTACTGAATTCATTATTTAAATGTTACTTTGTCAAAGTTTTAAACTAGCAAAACATTGGTTGGATAAATTTAATAAAGTCGTAAGGCTGTTGCGTTTACAAGATTGTGACTGTTAAAACATTTACAATTTTTTGTATGTTTGGTTTAAACTTACTATAAGGGAAAAGACTGCCCTTACGGGATTTGAAATCTTGATTTAATTAATTATTGATTTGGAAATTTTACTATGTATACTTACTACTGTGTGGAAAAATCGATAAAAAAAGAGAAATTAAATGTTAAATAAAAGTTTCGGCTACTAGCCTACGACCTAACTCAGTTTGGGTTATATAAATGCTAAGTAGATTTCACTTATTATATATTTTCTTGTTATGACATAATAGCCTCTATAGGCTTCAATCCTGTGACCTGTTGTAGACTATACGATACTAATTTATTGTAGTTTAGTTTAACTGTTTTAAAACCCTATCTCATCTTGAAAACATTCAATCCCTTCGGCTATACATAAGTTGTCTGTTTTACTTTAAAATAAATAGGCTTTTCGGCCATATTAAATAATACTTGTAGGGTTTGCAAATATATATATATATATATATATATATATATATAACTCTTATAAATCTTACCTTGTATATTTCGTTCGACATAAAACATGTATTTTCAGGTTATAAAATAATGATAAACAGAGAATTTGAGAATCTATGGATTCTTTTACTATTTTCCAAAAATAAAGGATTAGTTCATGCTTGCAGAAGATTCATAGCTTTAATTAAAATAAAGATATCCTCTAGTTTACTCCTATAATGGAACTGTACATTTTTAATAGAAAAACTAATAAATACTAACTATTGTTTATTTAAGTACATCACGTAAACAGAGAAGATTTATATATAGAGATAAGACATTATTCTAGATACACTAACTATTAATTTCACTAAGAAACTCTATGTATATAGTAACATTTATAAATCTAAGATCAATAAAATATTACCCTATTCTATTGCTCCAAAAAGATTACAGCTCTAGAAACTTTAACATTCATAGAATTCTACAGATTAAACATAAATGGACTTAAGATTCATAAGAAAAAAAACTTAGAACATGCTAACTATAGAAGGGGGAAAACACCAAAAGGAGACCGTTCCTCCCAACTGTCTCCTGAAAGCAACCAAGATCACTCGCTTTAGGACCCCTGAGCCTATTCTATAATGTCCCTAAAAATCGTAAAAGAAAAAATGTAGGCTAATAAAATACTACAGTTCAAGGACATTATTTAAAACTTCTGTGGAATAAAATTTGGTTGTGTACTGAAGCTAAGTGTCGTAATATTTTTTTCCCTCTATGTGTTTTCTTGTATGATGATGATGTAATTATGTGATGTTTTTTTGTTACTTGGAATTGTCTATATGGTTACTCTGGCTGTCTACTAGCTGTGGATATTTGTTGACACTTACATTATGTTACATTTTACTTTTAGTTTATATGTCTTTTAATTTTTTTTTTGGTTTTATTCATAAGAGGCTGACTTTCCTTTGTATGTCAAGGGGTGGAGTGGCGGGGTTTTATCCCTTGAGGGACCACTTTGAAAGGTAAGGATTCATATTGCTAAGGGGATTACTTATTTCGTCATGATGCAGGATCCTACTCTTGTGCAGGTTATTTTGTCGGTGGACTCTGTCTATGACTGTGGCAATTAAAAACATCCTACGTATACAACACTAAATCTACACTACACTACTCTTCACTACAACAAATCCTGGAATTAGCGTCCCATTTAGTGTCCATTTTTAGTATAATTTTTTTTTTACATTGAGTGGTCAAACTAGACCCTAAATGGGATGCGTCATGGACAAAACTTAAAGCATCTCAAAAAACATCTTTTTTTGCTTCCTAAATAGCATCCTTTATGGCGTCCAAAATAGCGTCTCTTGTTTTGCTTCCAGAATAGCTTCCAACTTTGCTTCCTAAACAATGTCGAGGTTTTCTTCCAGAATAGCGTCCAACTTTTCTTCCTAAATAATGTCTAGGTTTGCTTCCTAAATAATGCCATATTTTGCTTCCTAGTGAGTGTCTACTTTTGCTTCTTAAATGACACCCCCGTTAGCGCCATAGTTGCATCCTTAATAGCACCATGTTAACATCCAATATTGCATCCATTTTTGCTACCACTTTAGCATCCCATTTTGCACCATGTTTTACTTCCAAATATGTGCCAATTTTCACTTCCAAATTTGCACCAATTTTTGCTTCCTTTTTTACATCATGTTTTGCTACCAAAATGACACCAAATATTTCTTCTATTGTTGCACCATATTTTGCTTCCTATGTAGTGCCATGTTTTTCATCCAAATTAACGTCTTATTTTTCTACCATATCAACGTCATGTTTGGCTTCATCATTAGTGCCACGTCTTGCATCCTTTTTAATGCCTAGTTTCACATCTCTCATGTTTTGGTCACTAATTTAGTAGTTTTTAGTAATTTTATATATGAGTTTTGGTCATTTTGTTTGGTCACCTATCTCTTATTTTTTGCTTACTAATTTAGTTGTTTTTAACCGATATTATAATATCATTGGGGCATGCATGAATCAAACCACCAAACTCCTCTTTGTAAGGCAGGGACTCTTCCATTGAGCTAGAACCCTTTAAGAATTTGGGAACCTAACTTATAGAGTCCTCTATAATGGTAAAAGGGATCAATACATAAATTTGAGTATCTAATGGTCGACAAAGGATGATAGATTGTATTATTTTCTACATGGGATTGATTACGTTCCTTGGTTCTTTGTATATCATTTTCCCATGATTGTAAAGTTTCTATCATTACAGTACCAACATTTGTAGCTTGTGAGGCAATATCATCACCTTTCTCATGTGATCTAGTGGTATCATGGGCCTAATCTGATCAAGTGTCATCAACTATTTGAGCCCTCTATAACTGAGAAACAAGATTATCCTCAATTCCTAATTCTATTGTAGTGCCACTCATTCCTCCAAGTTGGTGACTATCATAAACCCAACTACTCAAATGATTTATTGGTTTCCCACTTCGAAGTGTTCAGTAAATATAATTCAAATGGGATGGATCTGAAGTACTTTCAATAGTAATCTCTGCTACAACCCTATCATTCTCTGCAATCATAGACACATTACATTATATATGTCCTTAAAATATGAATTCTAAAGTTCAAATCCAAGAAAAACAATTTATAATCTAGCAGATGTTCAACAACCAGAAATTTTAAAAATTACATATTACTCAACGAAAAACTTATCTAAATGGGGTAGATGGTCTAATGAGAATTTGGATGTTGAAATGTCGTTCCACAATCATTAGTCCTTCCTATAAGATTATAGATAGAGGTAGTACTTCTCTATTGTTGATTTTCCCCAAAAACGTTTTCAATGGGAATCACATGAAATGGATCAAACAGAAAATCACCTTTAGCTCAACCAAGCTAAGTTTTGAGATAAAAGTATGAGGACTCAACCTTCCACTTATACTTTGATTTAAAGTATCTACAATATCTTGTCAACTTTCTGACTCCATAGCTTCCTGAAGCGTATGAGGATCCTCAAGAATATGACAAACAATAGTTGATGCAAAATTGTTAAACCCTGAAAATAAGTGACTAGTAGGAAAGATGAGCAAAGAAACTAATCCACCTCTTTCAAGGAAACGCAATTCTATGGCATGCACCCTTTTTATCCTTGCACATAGTTGGATAAGAGATTGTACAATAGTTGAGGTAAGATTCATCTTAATGAAGTTGCAGACTATGTTAATAGTTTTTTTCTACTCTTCAGTAGTTATGTACCCTTCAGGCACAACCAACATGTGCTTTGTATGATTTTGATGATTAGACTCCAAATTCTCTCAACATCACCATCTTTTTTCTTGGACTATTTAAATATCATAATATTAGAATTGATTTTTTGCTTCAACTATAGAAAATTATCAACAACTAGTAGCATGGGGATCACATAGTTAAAATATGGAAGGCTATCACTTTTTTATGGATCCAGGTAAAAACTAGACAAGATATCTAACAAAACACTAACAATACCATTGTCAGCAGCAATTTCACAAGTTGTATTGTATTCATGTAAAATTAGATCTAAAACATCAGATGGCAGGGAAAACATCCTATTATCCTTTCCAAGATCCCAATTATAATATTTCAGTTGTTCTACAAGAAATAATATAACTTTGGCTCTTGCTTGACCATCGTTTTGAGTGCATGAGGTTAGGGCAAGTCCTTCAAAGGAAAAGCTAGAGATTCCTTGGTTCCTATATTTGTGGAGGTCACTTCTCCTTAAGTAAGATGAGATGTGGCAAAAGGGAATTGTGGCATTTAGTGTCTTTTGATGGTTTAGTGGAATTCTCATTGGTTCGGTGCAGTTTTGTTTGCTGGAGTGCTGAAAACTGTTATTTTTGTTGAATTTAAATTTTTGGATGGGATGATATTTTCTTCAAATGAGGTCTGATGAGGTTGGAACCCATATCAAACATATTGATACAATTAATAATAATATAAACAATTTAAGGATTTTCTCTTTCTACCCTTATACATTAAGAATTTTATGTTATCATTCAGGGAGCACCCTGAAAGCACCTCAAAGACCCCGAGATCATACTCCTAAGGGCACTTCTTGAACACTCCCTCTCGTAGAATGCTTCGAGAACAAAGTGTGAGAGGCCAAGGCTCCCCTGCAATGTAGCTTCAAAGAGTCCAGACCAAAGTCACAGGAATCGTGAGTCAAATTGCGATTTTCTGATTTAAATTGGACTTTGCAGTCAAAAGATCGAATTCAAAACTTTCTGAGTTTGACTTGGGTTGACCAAGTTGACTCAGTCATCACAAGTCAAACTCGTGACTTTACCCTTGACTAGAAATTTATGGAAGTTTGCACCCAGGAAAAGGTTTTAAACCCAGTTTTCATTGTTTTTCTCATTCTTTTGCTTGATGGAGGAGTTTTCTACTTGCTAGTGTGAAGGGATAGTGAACAAATCATCCACAAAGAGGCTGCCTCAGCAGGGTTAACTCAGACAGATTTTTATCTGGATTCTAGATTCACCTAACGGATGAGAATCAAGATTATCATCGTATTATAGATGATACCTATTCATTGTGAAATTTTGAAGATCTATTGAAATCTTGTAATATATGGACATGGCTATTTCAATTTATCGATGATTTTGAGTCTAGTGACTATGGTCCAAACATAAGAAATTGAAAGAGAATAACATTCGGTTCCCTTCTTCTAGTGTCCAGATATAAAATATTGCTAACTAGTCTTACAATGAAATTCAACCAAGGGGACAAACATTTGTTATTTTTAGAATAACCCTAACCCACATGTTGAACATCTGATAACAAAATTGAATCTCACCATGAGAAGGATCAAAATTTTACATTGGGATTCAGGATAGATAGATCACAAGTGCAACATAATTTTAGAGGTATTAAACCTTGAAAGTCAATTGATGATGACTAAAGAAACTATAAAAATGCATTATACAAGCCAAGTCATATTTGAAAGAACAAAATTTTAAAATATAAAAAGATAATGTCTTTTCAACAATAGAATTACATATCATGTGGAGAACACCTTGAAGTAAGATACAGAAATAAATACGTACAAAAATATAATATTCTAATGTTCCCACCACCTTGCGCTTTCCTTTTTTGAATGCTATCATAAAAGTTGTAACGGAATATAAGCATTTGGATCCTAACAAATTCAGAATTATTGTGACCTCATCCATTTTTAACTCCAAATAAAATTAAAAGCATTGATGACCAGGAAATAAAAATACTTACACACTTGTCGACTCTTAAAGTGTAAGTCTGTAAATCCAACGTTTTAACCTTTATCTCAATTGTTGCATATGAACATTCACCTTGATCTCTTTCAGCAATTATGATTTCAATTATATTCCTGTCTGCCATCCTGTACTGCCACTTGATTCCTGAAAAAAATGCATAATATCATACAGTAACTCTCAAAATAAGCGGACATCCCAATTTACATTGACACTCTATGAATACTAGATTTTCTTATACACCTAGAATACTACTATTACAAATTCAAACATTCCAAAGAGAGTGAAATAATGGTCGTAAGCTCAAACAATCTTAACCACATGTGACAATTACAATTGTTGATAAAAAATACTTCTATGGTATGAACATATCGACCGTTAAATTAAATGCTTGCAAAGTGTACTAAATTCAAAGAGGTGATCTTTAGACCAGATAAAAAGGAATTGGACATCCTATTATGTTAACATAGACTTTTGATATCCACTTGGTGCAAATTGTAAATATGTCAATTTGTTGTAGTTGTTCGACTTGGAAGTTGGAACACAAGAAAACAAGCATCAAAAATCTTTTAAGATATTTTATACTCTACTTTACATGCATCAACTTTTCTGAATTCATGCTCAGTGGAACAGTTAAAGGGATATTTGTTGGATTTTGATTTCATCTTTTAGAATGTGATATATGTCTGTGCAAAATTAGCAAGAAACATGCTATTGGTTTGGAGTATTTGGATTTCCATTGAGTTAAGAATCCCGTATAAGGAATTTCTCACAGACATATACGCTCATCATACCTTGAAAAGTTGAATGCAAGAGTACTTTGTGGATACAAGGGGTTACGTGTAGATGAATAAATTGATAACAAAAAAGATGTAAGTTACAATTCCATAAAATTTATGTTCAAACCACTTGCAAGAACCATCCCTTTGCCTTTGCCCGTGTTATGTATATTTTCATTGTGTGAATATTATAAACATCTGAAATAATCAAAATTTAAAAAAATCAGAACTCACTTTATAATTTAAGACTTTCTTTTTCTCATGTAAAGACAAGAGAGACCCTCATGCTTTTCTACTCCATATTGAACAGTGAAAACCAATCACAAAATAACTGAATTTGATATTCTGAAATAGGTTCTACCTCTAACTTAGTTTTTCTTCACAAGGAATAACGAAAGTTTATTGTTGAAAATAGGATGTATTAACAAATATCACATAAACAACATTTGTAAGACAAATCAATGCAATAGGAGCACTCATTATCCATATCCATCAACTGCGGGACTAAAAATTTACTATATTATACCATAAACAATTGGGCCCCACATTTATCATTTTTCCCCATTTTTCCCAGGCCAATAGTAACTGGATGGTAATCTTGAATTCCAGACTTCTAGTAGAAAAAGGATGTTTGTGATAAATGCTTACAGTAGTGGGATTAAAGCAACAAGAGTAGTGTCGGTTTCAGACATTTACCAGTTGGAACGAACGTTTACCATTTTCACATGGACCAGTTGCGACAATTGATATAGGTGTCATGATATAGACCAACTTGTCTGCACCATCCTTCTAAAAAGGGTTGTGAGATCAATTTTAGGTATTGAACTCAAGGATGATCAACAATAAGTGTCTTGAAGTTATAAAGGTTGGTTAGAATTATATCACTTCTGATCTCATGGACAAGCAAATGTATTTATCTTTAGAGTAGTACCAGCACTTAGGACTGTACACTGAGATTCAGTGAAAACATTGCAGTTGAACAATATGACACAATAATAACCAGTTTTCAGTTGGGCACATCGAAATGGAGAAAATATAGACGCGAAGGGGTTGCACTATAATGTTTCATATAGTAAATTATATCCCGTAGTTACCTTCCATACTGCTAGGGAAGAATACTCTTCTCATAATAAAGTTCTTAAAAAATAGTATTCACAGTGGCAAACTTATTGTGATTTATTTTAATTGAAGAAAACAATACGTAAAAAAACAAACATGCAAGCAGAGGAAAACAGTCTAGTAAATTGAGGTAAAAAGCGTGAAGAAAATTAAAATAGTTGAAGTTCTTGCAAACATCTGACCAAAAATTGTAGAAACCCTAATTTAAACATAGAGATTTAATATCTATACATAAAAAATAACCATAGAAGAAAGATGGCTTACGCAATTCGCTCAAACCTTGGACAAAAAAGTAGTGAGCTGAGAAAATATGACAAGCCCTCACAAAAAACTTAACAAATCTATATTGATGAGAAAAATGAATAAACCCGTACCCAGGAAAACACAAGCCATGAATTGTATCAAAAATTTGACGAGAAAAATAATGGATGAATATGAAAACTCACCTGATAGTGGTAGCAGATGAGAGGAAAATATCCCTTTGCAGGTTAAAAACTCTGGAACCTTGAGACCAAATATAGATGTCTACCCCAATATTTAGAACTCTAATACCAGTTGTTATCCTGTATACCTTGTGCATTGTAGTGAGGTCCCAACACCTAATGCAACCATTAGAACCTCTCACAAAAATTTTCTTTGCATCCAAACGCTAAACAACACCCAAAATTTTTCCTTTAACTCCTAGGAACAACCCGTAATATTCCATGCCTTCCTCACGAACAACATAAATGTGAGCAAGACCACCATCACAACTAATTTCCACTCGTTGCACTGCAAGTTCTTCTTCTTCACTATCAGATCCACTAATAGTGTTTTTTATTCCATTTTCATCATCACGACCATCATCATTATGTTGGTTGGATTCAATCCAAGGATATCTTGCTCTTTGTAAGGGCTCAGCTGACACTTGCCAGATAGATCCTCGAATGGCCTCTACAACCATCTTCTGATGTAAAGAACCAAGGTCCCATTCTGAAATGGATCCATCCAAACCAGCTGAGAATAAACGACCAAATGGACAAGAACTTGAGATTGTTTGACACTAGACAAGGGGCGAAATTACATAACCATCTCTACCTAGGATTGCTAGTTTGCAGTGCCATCCTACGGAGCTGGGCGTAGGATTCCATATTTCAATGGAAGTGTCCTCACAGGTGAATGCAACTTGAGATTGATCAACGCTCATTGCAAGTGATACCACAGTCGTCTGCTTCTAGTCTATGGACCTGAGTCTGTGAACTTGGCCCATCTCCGCAGCTTCGACAAAATACTACCAAAACCAATTAAAATATACACCACATAAGTAAACTTGGGGCCGCAAACGGTTCAGAATTTTTTCCACCTTCTGTAAAACCCTCGTTAAAAAATTCGCAGCCAAAAACCCTACAAGGAATATTTTAAAGGTGGGTGGGTTTCCTCAATATCCAATACAATTTGGCTCCAATAACAATACCGAAAGAAGCAGAGACTAGAGTTATTTGAGCTTCAAACTGCTAAAACCCATAGATTTTTAAGCAATTTGGGCCAATAAAATTCAATGTGTCCACAAAGAGTATGGGTAAAGTTTGTAGAAAAGATTAAGGATTTGTATGGATACAACACTAGGTTATGAAGTTGAAGAGTTTGGAGTGACGAACACGAATCAGCGAAAGGGTTAATGAGAAAGTAGTTTGTCGAGGTGGCATCCATGGTGGTTTCAAATAAACGATTACTACCATAGAGCTGCTTACAGGTTTTAACCCCGAGACCCTTGAAACCCGAAGGTAACGATAGCAAAATAGCTTTAGGGCTCGTAGCTTGATGATCCTCGTGGAAAGAGTGATGTAAGGGGTGGAAGCGATCAAAGGAAAGGAATAGAATTGCAAAAGAGAAGGAATAGAATGTGTGGAAAAATACTAAAAACTCTACATGTGTAACGTAGGAGATAAATACTAGAATACCCCCAAAGCGGGGGAAATGAAACACTGAATTTTTCACAAAATGAACGA
>LPNX010930030.1:5135-15930 GCA_001517045.1 Pseudotsuga menziesii | reverse complement strand
TATATATATATATATTGTTTGAAACGAAAGAATATATCTTATACTATTATTTTGTAACAAACATGTTATTTAAAGAGAAATTGAACAATTGGCTTTCACCAGCTAAGAAAATAAGTTTTTTTTCTAATGTTTCAAGAGTTGTACACAAATATCATTGTCATATGAAACGCTGATATGACCTATGTGAAACATCACTATGAAATTTAGGAGGACAACATTATGTGAAATTACTGAATTAACATAAATTATATGGTAAGTAGAGCAAGTGCAACATTTTTAAAAAGCCAAAAATGAGAATCAAATGCGGTATCTATCTTCTGTTTCAAGATGAAAGTGGTCATCGTGCGATCCTTCATTGTGGGAGGCATCACCTCAATAAAACAACATTTTATTTTTAGAGAGATCCCACTAACATTACACAAATCTAAACCAAGGGCCATAAGGTTTGAAGTGAGCACAGATGGAAGAAATGAGAAGAGGAAGCCATGCGTGAGTGTAATGGCTCCCTCACTTGGGATTAGTGAGACAAGACTTATTGTGCATTGTAATGGGTGAAGATACCAAATGGAGCACATGCCCAATTTATCACCAAACAATATTTTAACTTCAAATATTTGCAATCTAAATTGAACTTTCTAAGGAAGCCATCTTCTTTTTGTGTGGTCCTTATTTTACACTATAATTCCCTTGTCTAACTTGATTGCATCATTGGCAAGTTGATCTGCAACTGAATTGTTGAGATGCGTGAGGTGCATAAGTTTCACGTTGTCGAGGTTTTGAAGGTTCCAATTAATATACTCATAATTCTTACATTGTATATTCCATTCCTTAAGTTTTTTCCCCTTTATATGCTTTATGACAAGAAATGAGTTTCTAAAAATTATAATCTGTTGTAGTTGAAGACTCTTCACAGTTTTTGTACATAGAAGGAAGGTGTACATTTCATCCTAGTTACTTGTCGCCACACCTATACCAATGAAAATTCCATTTCTTCCTTTCCATCAATATAAAAAAAACCCTACACTTGCCACCCCTTAGCATTACTTATATTATATTCTATTAACATAAATTCTAATTATAAAAAAATAGAATCATATTTACGAAACACTCCCAAAGTGGAGAAATGAAACATGCCTTTTGTTCATTTTAGACATACTGAATTTCTTTTTGGTGTTTCATTTCCCTAGATTTGAGGGTATGCTAGTATTATATATATTTTCATTTCATTAAATAATGTTGACCTACCAAGATTTTTGCTTCACTTCGTTTTGCTCTGATCTCTGCATGTGTTTTTCATGGAGACACACATGCAGGAAGCGGCTCTCACTGGTTTTATTTGATGTGTGGCTCATGTTCAAACCTCCTATGGTGGATTTCCCTCCTCATGCGCTTTCATTCTCATACTGTCGACTAAGACTACAAAGCTCTTTTAAAATTTCAAACTTCTGAAAAAAGGGACAAATAGCAGTGACATTTCATGAATATGTTTCTTAACTCCACTACAAACAAAGGAGGTTGAAACCTTAACAGAATAATAAAAATAAGCAAGATCATTGAATAACATTGTACGAAAGATAAACCAGATTCAAAATGAAACATTCATTCAGATGAGCTATTTCTAAGTCCACCTCTTCCTCGAACAAGTTCAGAGACTAATTATATAGTGAAATACAACAGACAAAAAAATAAATCATCATAAAAAAATGATTCCTCACAGAAGTGTCAAAGTTACCTGATTGCGTGCCCGTGTAACATATGCATCAAAAACTTGGTAGATCAACTTACTGATTTGGCGCATTATTAAATAAGCTAGAACTTCCAAGCAATTTGGCTAAAAACCTGAAAAAAACATTATAAGTCAGTTAAGCGAAAGGAGAAGAAAACAAAAGTTAAGGCCGTAAGATTTGCAAGAGCTGGGAAGAGGAAGAGCTTGCGAAAAAAATCATTTGTGTCCCAAGAAAAGTTCGTCAATAATTTGTGTAAGGTGATGGTTTATTTGGATGATAGTCGCTAGCCCAATTCTTAATCGCCTTGTCAATCATCATGGACGACGAAGATACTCAGTCCATCCTTAGATCGAAAAGACGAGACCATGAATTTGGATATAGCAGTCTCATGCATACCATGAGAGAGTGTATGCATTTAGAAAAGAGAATGTCAAGCACTGGGAGGAAGTGGTCACGGCGTTGATGAATTTGATACAGGAGAAACTGGAAGTGTTGATAGGAAAGGAAAGAATGGTTACATAATATGGAATTCAAGTGTGGATACTTGTAGAGCTGAGTTTTCTTCCCCAGTGTTCTGCAAGAGTCTTCTTCCCTAGTGCATTAAGAGAGAGAAAGAGGAAGTCATGGCCGTTTCAGTTTATGAGTGATAACATCATCTTAATTGACAGTTCATGTTGTTGGCTTGTTTACCAAATCAAGGAATATTTAGGATGATTTCAATCATTATTTCCAGAACTCTTGGTGGAGACATCAGTGAAGCAATGTTGGGAATGATTTGATGATAATTGTGGTCCTTGAAGCAATATATAGGTACTTCGGATCCATGGGGTCCTCTTTTTGGGTTCAAACCCTATTTGAGATAGAGATTCAGTTCCACATAAGAGCTTGTCACAGAATTTCGTACTGTGTCGAATTATCAAGATGGTTTGGCCAGAGCTTTGAAAAGAAAATATGAAGAACATAAAAGTTATTATAATTCAAGGAGTACATTTAGATCCTAGTATTTTGACTTATGCAAATTCATCTTCTTTGGAGGACACTTCACTTGATCATGACATAAAAGAAAAGGAAGAGAACACTTCAACAGATGCCCTGGTCACTGAAGCTTCTGATTCTCTAGAATCTAAGGTTACAACCATAGTGGCCACATGACGATGCAACACAAAGAAACCTAATGTTTCAATGAAACAATGGTGAGAAACACACCCATTGATGTTAAGGAATGTCAGGTGATTCCTACTGTCTTGAAGATGGCTGATTTTGATTAGAAAGGTCATCTAGAGCTATGATGCGTGGGATCGCCCCCCACCCCATCGCTTCCACTCTTGAAGCTTGCTTCCTTCGAAAGAGAGCTCCCAGTTCTGGGAGCATGCTCCCGAGGCGCTCCCTTCCTTTCCTATACTAAAAGCTCCTATACTTGGTTGATCGTTGGTGATAATGTTATGGTACCTCCCTTCTTTGCCAAACTCCTACAAAGGTTTTTATGGTTGATCAATTGATGGTAATGTTATAAGTTGTTACTACTAGATGATTGATGTTACATGGTTTAATCCATGCATTCTATAGCTAATTCAACATCCTACATTTTTTTAGATATAAATCCATCGAAATATATTAAAATATATACTATACAAAAAACGCTCCCAAAATGGGAGCTTTTGAAAATTTCACTTTTCACTCCCCTCCCGCTCCCCGCTCCCAACAGCATAGTTCTAGAGGAATAGGTGTTTAGCAGATCCATTGACAGTAAATGTACAACTAATGATCACAAAGAGTTTAATAAGCAATTTGAAGACACCTCAAGATTATTTTTTCTCATTTGAATCACAAAGAAAGACAATAGTAAATATCTCCGTCGCAAGTTTTCCTCAAAGATTGGTCTGGTTACTCAATCAGCAGGGTAACTCAATCAAATACAGGGTGTAATTCCTACAATATATGTCTAATAAGTAATATGCAGGGCCTGGTTTCTCTACTGGATCTCTGGCACTTCAAGGTGTAGTTCTTGTAGCATGTTTTTCCTTAGGTTGAATCATACACTTGCAAAAGGGGCACCTTATAGTTGGTGGTTGTATGCCAGCAAGTCACGTACAAATCCCCATCAAATGTAGGAGCTCGATCAGTCAAAATAGTGTAGTTTTAACATGTGCATGCTAATGTGATAAAAATAGAGAAAGATAGTGATTAAGGCTAGGTAATATTGGCACTTACACAATAGTTAGGGAGCACATGCATGGAGAAAAGATGATGTTTGTTATAGTCAACATGTAGGGTGCCTTTACGTGCCACTATGATAAATAAAGATCCAAAAGTACTATCATATAAATCATGATCATTGACATTGCAATTTATATATCTGACGTTATGTCGTACATTTTACGAATACAATTCCTAGCTCTAAAACTAGTGCAATTCCTAGCGTGGTTCCTTTCGAAATTTCTGGCATTATTCTAGGCGCTATACCTGGATCTATACCTGGCACTATGCTAGATGTTTTCTAGGTGCATTTCCTGGCTCTATACTTGGCTCTATGTTGGATTTTTTTCCTCCTGAAATTCATGGCACAATTCCTGTCGCTAACCCTAGATTAATATATGGTGCTATACTATTGAAGACATTTTTTTGGAGGCTATTCTTAGCATTATATGGGATTTTTTTTGGGACGCTAATTGGGATGTTAACGTGGATGCTAATTGGGACAATAATTGTGATGCTAATTGGGACGCTAATCAACCAGATAGTGGATGCTAAGTTTCCACTTTGTCCAAAAAATGATGAAAAATACACTAAAAGTGATAGTGGATGCTAAAAAGGAAGCTTAAAGAGACGCTAATCATAGGGTTTTGTTGTAGTGTTCAAAGCTCGGTGAAAAGAGGACTAAAGTCCTAGGAATAACTATACCTACATCCTATGTTCATAAGGTTCCTAAGAGATTAATTATATGCATGTTTATAAACTTTATGGTATACATTTTTATGCTAAAGTTTAAAACCTTAACTACCTTGTAATATATGCTTTGGAAACTATATGGTAAAAAGGGTTTAAGGTTTATGGCATATATCATATGCCATCAAAACCTTGTATTTAAATGGAATTTGAGGGTTTTATAGTTTAACGTTGGTGGGTGGTGAAATATGGATTCATTATGTGAACGAAACTATAGAGCTGTGGGTTTTGATTTGATGGATAGTGGTGGACACGGTGGAGGCTTAAATTATTCTTGGGAAGCGTGGGAAGAATGCTTCAAGCGCTGGTTAGGGTTGGAAATTGATTCGTTTGGTCTTTCAGTGGTTTTATTTGGGTGGTCTTATGGTTCCGGGAACCATGCTGCACAACTCAACAACCTTTCCGCTCTCTTTTGGTAAGTTATATTGTGGTTTTCACACTGCAATGTTTTGGTTTGATTTCATTTTATGGCTTGCAATGTACTCCTGATAGAATTAGTATGAGTTTGTTTAGGTGACAGAGCGTGGCTCTATCGTGGCTCGATTTTGGACGTTGATTAGCGTCCCAATTAGCATCACAATTAGGAAGCCTGAGAGGTGAAACCCTTAGTGTACAATTCACAACGTTTTAATTTTGTTTTATTAATGGTGCCTATAGGATTTGATTTTTGGATGTTCAATGAAATAGGTTTGTTTGTTTGAATAGTTTAGGGTTTGGGCATCTCACAGGATTTGATCCTGGATGCATTTTGATTTAAAATGAATAGAGGTGTAAGAACTTGCTTCATGGTTTCATTAATGTGAATTTATGGTCTCGTAGATGAGTTTCCATTAGAGCGATGCATAGGGAATGACTCCGTTTGATCAATTTGTTTATGTAATTTGTTAGTTTAATTCTTTTTTTATCTTTTAGTTATTGAAAAATGTATGTAGCGACTTACAACCAAACATTGGTAGGTTTTGATGGCTCAGATGGGTTAAAAGATTGGTAATTCTATGTGTGAAAACCCGTAGCTAATCCTGGATAGGATTCGATGGCTAGGATGGGTTGATAATACTTAGAAATGTTTATTTTTTCGTAGCATGGATTTATAATGTTTATTTGGTGATACGATATGTTTTTTTATGTTCTTATTATAATGTCGATATATAAGCATATGTGTTGGAAAAAGGAAATCTTCCAACGTTTGGAATATATGTTTAGAGTTTGATTTTAATGGTTTTAAGAGATTCGAGCTATGGTGAGTTTGTTTATTTTAGTTTGTAGTTTATTAAATTATTTAAAATGTTTTGGACCTAGTTTTAATATTAAGGGCTCAAAGATTAGATCTCTGGTTTATATCACTACAACAAAACCCTGTGATTAGCATCATTTTTAGTGTCCACTATCACTTTGAGTGTATTTTTCATCATTTTTTGGACAAAGTGGACGCTTTTACATGGGATGGTGCTTTTAATGGTGTTATTAGCGTCCCATTTTAAAAGTTGACACTATTTTGGACACTAATTAGCATCCTAATTAGCGTCCAAAATAGCATCCCATATAAAATAATAGCCTCCAAAAAACGTCTAGAATAGCACCAAGATTAGCACCATATATTAAGCCAAGGTTAGTGCGAGGAATTGCGCCCTACTTCCTATTTCCGCTCAACACCTCACAACAACATTCATATTGGGTTCATTTGGAGGTGTTCTTTCCCATCCTGTTCTATGTAGGCACCTTCTCGGCTCAACAACTCTTCATGACAACATATGGATTGGGTTCAATTGGAGGTATGCCCTCCCACCCCGGTTGATGTAGGAACTTATTGAGTTCAACGTCCTTTAGAGGCACACCCTCTCACCTTAGTCTATGTAGTCACCCGCTTTAGTGAGAACCAACACACTCTTCAATGTATTCATTATTTTGCAGCACAACTCAACAACTATCATTTTAGACTTGGTTTCAGTTTTCTCACATTTCACCTAAGAGGAAGAAAGAAGGGATCCTTCCCCCTTCAATTAGGAGGAATTGGTATGAATGGGAGGCCCATCAATCACAATATGATGTTTGGATTTGGTTCACACCCCATTATCAAATTAGATTGGTTAATTAGTTAGGTATATTATTAAATAATGGTTAGCCTTTTTGACTTGACAAATGTGGACATGCATGTAATCATATCAAAATGTTATGAATCCTTCATTTAATATAAGTTAGTAATTTTTCTTCTAATATGTATTTTGTTTATTTTAAGTTCGATTATTGAGTTTCATATGTATGTGGATCAATAATTTATTACATAAATTTTGTTGATACCTTTGATAATTACTATTTAACTATTTTTTTTTTTTAATGTGGTTTGTTGCACCATAGCTTCATGGAAAGAATTTCAAGGGGCCCACCCAAACGGCCCTCACCCTGTAAGCACCAGTTTTGGGAACTTATCCCCGGAAGGAATAGAGAATTCAAGAGTTGACCTCGACCTAGTGACATCTTGGCCACATAATCTCCAACAAACTGAGCTACCCCATTGGACTAATTTTTAACTATTCATTTATTATAGTAGATTCAATATTTAATATATATAGTCATATTGAAATTGTTATTGATAATTAAATACATAAAACCACTTCACAATAACACTTCACTTCTATACCAAACAATCATAAAAGAAACATTAAAAAAAGAGTGAAAAAATAAAACAACAATAAAAACAAATTATATAACAATAATTAACAATAAATCAATATTTTCAAAAAAGAACACAACTTTTTTTCAGGAAGAAAAAACCTGTCCTTGATATTCTTATTAAGAATCAAAGGGCATTATATACACCCACCCAAAAGGGATTACATCACAGAAAAATATACAGGAAATTAGTCTGTTTCGGAGAGAAAACATCTAGTCGCTGCCCGGGGGAGTGGCATGCAATAGAAAGTGTAAATTCCCATCAGAAATCTGTCTCATCATATAAAAGATCTAGATTAGTCAGCCCTATCTATCATGAAACAAGGGGATCAGATCTGCGGTCCAAAAAAGCCACTCATGTGGTGCCACAGCAGTTAACCAAAGAGAGAAGAAACTTCCCAAATAATCATTGCTCAAAAGAGGTGAAATGTGTCACTAGTGACCAAATGGTCATTGAAAAATTCCAACTTACGAAACACTTAATACATCTGAAAAAATATCACAAGCCAAAATATATAGATAATTTAAAATCACATGTTTTAATTTTTTTTCTAAATATAAAAAACATTAATATTATTGTATACATAGACTCTAAACCAAAATCTTACAAACTAAATATTAAAATTAAAAACAAATTACAAATTAAGAAAAAAAACATAAAACAAAGTAATTAATCAATTCCTGAATATTTAAAAAAGAAACATCAACTTGTTAATATTTAAAAAAGAAACATCATAAAATAAAATAACAAAAACTAAAAATACTAAACATAGTTAAAAAAAATGTTAAACAATGCAACAAACACTACTAAAACGAAACATCATATAAACAAAGTAGAAACATTATATTAAAAATTAAAAACAATTCCAATAATAAATATAATTTAAAAAACATGTTAATATTTAAAAAGAAACATCATAAAATAAAATAACAAAAACTAAAAATATTAAACCTAATTAAAAAAATGTTAAACACTCTACAAAAGAAACACCATATAAACAAATTAGAAACATTATATTAAAAAATAAAAAAATATTCCAATAATATATACCATTATTTTAATATATATTATTATTTCAACATAAAAGATAAATATGGAGAAATGATTCCCCCTAGATGCATTCACTACATTTGATCCTTGGTACCGTTTCTGATGCTTAGTTGCTCTACCTTCCTACGATTTCCAATGCTTAGTTGCTATTCCCTCCTCACGATGTTGATTTAATAGTTCCTATCTCCATTTCAATAGCTCCGGACATTACGGTTTGATGGAAGATTTTATATCACATTAAAGGGTTTTTATTATTTTATTATTTCATTAATGCAATTTCTTATTGTTTTGGAGGAGGTCAGCTCAGGCTAAATATAAAACTTTCTCATCCATGAAGCTGAATGTAATTATCATTTTTTTTCTAAATTCGTTTTCTCTAAATAGCATTTCATTGGTTTTCTTAGAATATATGCAGAAGTTCAAAGGTAGCTTAAGGAAACGCTATAATTTCAATTTTTTTCTTTTTTTTCTTAGTTTGTTCTAACCAGTTTCATTGATTTTTGAATATGCATGAAGGTGATCCAATAAATGGAATACAGTTGGAGAGAGATTGATTAGCCAGGAAGAGAGCCAAAGAGGAAGAATTCAATGGTTACGGGAGGAGGGATGTAATCCAATCTATGGTATGTTTATAATAATTTTTTTATTTGAGTTTTTGAGTTTTTTTATTCCAAATTTCTAATGCCTATAATGAAATATTCAATTGCATAGGCTCGCAGTAAATTTCATGCGGACGGAAAACATATTCAATAAAGTTCACTGGAGGCTCAAGTTTTCACCACCCCTAACTTTTTGTTCATAAATTTTTGAAAAAAAAGAAATTAATAGCATTCAAATAAAAATCATAGCACTAAAACAAATGAATGAGAATGAATAATACCAAGTTTTTTTTATAAACAAACCTCAATTAGTTAAATGATACAGAAGCAATAAGAACCTTAATCCTTTGGTAGATGTAAATAAGGAAGACATAAGTAAGCGAAAAGTTTTAGTTTTTAAATTTGTTTAGTAGTTAAATTTTATATATTTTTTAAATAAAATAAATTATTATTTAAAATTTAGATAAGATATATTTCATTCATTTAAAAAATTATAATTTTTTATTACTTCTATAAATATTATCATTTTATTTATATTTTATAGTTTTCTATTGCATTTTAAGACATTTCCAAGAGCCGTTCTTATAATTGGAGTATGTGTTGGAGCACCCTTGAAAGTAGTTTCATAAATATTTTATGTATATTAAGAGTAAATGAATAAGAATAATGGTTTTAATTTATTATACTTAATATAGTGAATTATTGAACTTTGATTATAGATAAAAAATGATTAAAATAACTAGTTTTATGTACACTTTCATTATGATAATAATAATATTATTTCATTATGATAATAATAATATTATGTTAAAATTAAGAATTTTTAAAAAGAAAACTAAAAAAATGTTTTAATAACTATAATAAGATTTATTTGTTAGGAAATAAATTTCTTAATTCTTATTAATAGTAAAATTTTTACAATATTTTTTTTATAAGATAATTATTTTATATATACATTTATGAATGAGAATTGGTATTAGCATTAAACGTTAAATAGCATCTATAATAAACTCCCTATTAAAATACAAATTTATCTTAACCATTTGTTATTTTATGGTGGTACCAAAACACAATGCAAAAAATGAAGCAAAAATTGGTGCAAATTTGGAAGCAAAAATTGGCACATATTTGAAAGTAAAACGTGGTGCAAAATGAGATGCTAAAGTGGTAGCAAAAATGGATGCAATATTGAATGTTAATTTGGATGCAAATATGGTGCTAATGGGGATGTCATTTAGGAAGCAAAAGTGGACGCTGTGTAGGAAGCAAAAGTGGACGCTCTCTAGGAAGCAAAATATGATGTTATTTAGGAAGCAAAATATGACGTTATTTAGGAAGAAAACCTCAACGTTGTTTAGGAAGCAAAGTTGGGCGTTATTCTGGAAGCAAAAAAATAGACGTTATTTTGGACGTCATAAATGATGCTATCTAGGACGCAAAAAAAGACGTTTTTTGAGACGCTTTAAGTTTTGTCCATGACATGTCCCATTTAACGTCTAGTTTGACCACTCAATGTAAAAAAAATAACACTAAAAATGGACGCTAAATGGTTTTTTTAATGAATTCTCGGGTTTACATTTAAAGTTTGAGCAGAAATTCAATAGCTAGTTTTATTGGAATAACTAGAGTTTTAAAATCTAAGATTTGCATGTTTAACAATTTAAAACAATACTTAAAAGAATATAAACTATACTTTCCTAGCTAGGTAATCATGGTTGAGTTTAATGTTTAAGAAAATAAATCAACCCATAGCATAACATCTATTCCAAACCACTTATACTATGAAACGAGAACTATATAAT
>LPNX010930012.1:974-46399 GCA_001517045.1 Pseudotsuga menziesii | reverse complement strand
TGGCTCTTTGACATGATAGTGTTTGAAACAAGTGAATTCAATACAAATTCCCTAATACCATTTTTGTCTTTGCATTCCATATCCCTTCTAGCATTTGCAATGGCAGTCTTATCCACATGTTGAACACAATCTTGTTTACAACAATATTCATCTGCAGCCAAAAGTCGGACTTCTTTCTCTTTATCTATCTTGGTTTGACGTTTTGCAACTTTTTCTCTTGTCATAGCTCGTTTAATATTTTTATATGGCCTCGATGCATTAAGAACATTGACATATTGATCTTTTTGATTATAAAGATCCCCATCCCATTGGTATAAAGGACTTATATCCTCTATAACATCTCATATCAGCATTTCCATGGGTAGCTCTTTGTACTTTTTCTTGACCCTTAACATCTCACCTATGTTGTCCACCAATTTATGTATTGGCCATCTAACCAATCCATGTATAGACTTATCCCCAATCTTGCATCTTTCACAATACCCATGTATCTCTTCCACAAAAACACCAAATTTATCTTCACCTAGTGTTTCACCCACAACCATGTCATCCTCATGGACATTAACTATCATTCCTTTGGCAATGCACATAATTGTTCCTATGCATCCATGTGTAAGAGAAACACTTGTACATGTGAATGCAGCCCTATCTTGTGGAATATTTATGGGTTGATCTTCACAATGAGGTTTCAAATCTATTTCTGGCCAAATCTAATAAGATTCTATTGCACCCCCTAGTGTTTCCTCAAATCTAGTTGGATGTGGTAAAGGAGCATCATTTTTTAACACCTTCTCAATTCTAACCACTATGCATCCTTTCTTTACCATCTTTCCATGAACCTTATTCCCAAGCTCTGTATTGAATATGGAGCCCTCACCCACCTTCACTCCATGTTGTAAAAGATCTACTTTATCTCCAATAGAAAATGTTGAACAAACATTTGCACCTGTACACCAAACATAACAAACTTAGTATTTTCTCAAAAAAACATTCAATAAACTATGAATAACTCTTAACACATGCTTTGGTATTTGATTTACCTATGGTGTGCCTCAAATCTGTAGTCCTCCATGGATGTGTGTCCCCTTCATCAACATATTCCACAATCAAATGTGGTTGACTGACATCAATTATCAAAACCATAACATAACCTGCAACAAACCTTCCTCCACCATAATAAGTTCCAACTTCTGTAGATTCAACCTTTCCTAGCCCAATAACTTGACCATTAACCAGGAGGTCAACATAGTCCCCTTTTGTAAAAATTATACTTTCCATTATCGCTCCTACAAATTTTGTAACACACAATTGAATTATAATTTGTAGTTAAGGTTAAACCATGTAAAGTGTGCTCTTATATTTTAGGAAAAACACAATCTACAAAAAAATAATATACTTGTAATAGATAAAAAGGGTATGTCATCATTTTGTTGTGCAAATTAAACATTGTTCCCCACCATTTAGTCCCCACTGCCAAAAAGGGACTTTACATATAAATTATGATGGAGCTACAAAGCGTAATCCAAACAAGATTGGTTATCAATGTATATAATCTTAATACAAACACAAAACTATTCTTAGAAAAACTTGTAAAAATGTTTAAAATTTTCCATACTTAAGAAATTGTAATAGTATTGAAGGTAGTTATTAAGTAGGTTGGAATCCAACCATGATTGATCATGCAAGTTTGTATAATCATGGAACTTGTAATAGTATTGAAGGCAGTTATTAAGTAGGTTTGAATCCAACCATGATTGATCATGCAAGTTTGTATAATCATGGCTCACTAAGATTTATTTTTTGTATCAATTGTTCAAAGTAAATTCAAATATCCTTGATTGGAGTCATCCCTATTTTAAGTACTCTCGAAAATAGTTATTTGGTGTCATCTAAACCTATATTGTGGACTAGTGAAGAATAACATCTATATGGAACTAGAGTAATACAAAATCTCAAGCAATGCTACTTGATGCCACTATTAGTATATTAATACATAGTAGAAGTTTGTGGAATTATAAGCAACTCCTAGCTTAACGACTACTAATACATAGCGACTACTAGCTTTCCTTCTAGCATAAGCACACATGCTTATGCTAGAAGAAAAGTTAGTACTCATTAGATTTCCAGAAGAAAAACCCTGGGCATGGTGATTGGTGGTTGCTAGGTTATACCTTGGTCTTGTGCCATGTGCTCTATTTTGAAATAAGCACATGGCACAAAATCAAGGAAAGCTAGTGACTCCTAGCTTTCGTTCTAGCCTAAGCATTTCCTTGTAGCATAAGCAGACATATTTATGCTAGAATGAAAGCTAGTAGTTGCTAGCTTTCTAATAGAAAAACCCTGGGCATGGTGATTGGTGGTTGCTAGCTTATACCTTGAGCTTATGCCATGTGTTCTATTTTGAAAGAAACACATGGCACAAGATCAAAAAAAGCTAGCAACTGCTAGCTTTCTTTCTAACATAAGCATTTTCTTCTAGTATAAGCACACATGCTTATGCTAGAAGGAAAGTTATCAATCGCTAGCTTTCCAATAGAAAAACCCTAGCCATGGTGATTGGTGGTTGCTAACTTATACCGTAATCTTGTGCCATGTCCTCTATTTTGAAATAAGCACATAGCACAAGATCAAGAAAAGCTAGCGACTGCTCGCTTTCCTTCTAACATAAGCATTTACTTCTAGCATAAGCACACATGCTTATGCTAGAAGGAAAGCTAGTAGTCGCTAGCTTTCCAATAGAAAAACCTTGGCCATGGTGATTGGTGGTTGCTAGCTTATACCTGGAGCTTGTGTCATGTGCTCTATTTTGAAATAAGCACGTGGCACAGGATCAAGGAAAGCTAGCAACTGCTATCTTTCCTTCTAGAATAAACATTTCCTTCTAGCATAAGCACACATGCTTATGTTATTGGAAAGCTAGCAATCGCTAGCTTTCCAATAAAAAAACCCTGGGCATGGTGATTGGTGGTTGATAGGTTATACGTTGATCTTGTGCCATGTGTTCTATTTTGAAAGAAGAACACAGAACAAGATCAAGGAAAGCTAGCATAAGCATTTCTTTCTGGCATAACCACACATTCTTATGCTAGAAGGAAAGTTATCAGTCGCTAGCTTTGTAATAGAAAAACCCTAGCCATGGTGATTGGTGGTTGCTAGCTTATACTTTGATCTTGTGCCATGCGCTCTATTTTGAAATAAGCACATGGCACAAGATCAAGGAAAGCTAGCGACTGCTAGCTTTCCTTCTAACATAAGCATTTCCTTCTAGCATACGCACACATGCTTATGCTAGAAGAAAAGCTAGCAGTCGCTAGCTTTCCAATAGAAAAACCCTGGGCATGGTGATTGGTGATTGCTAGCTTATACCTTGAGCTTGTGATATGTACTCTATTTTAAAAAAAGCACGTGGCACAAGATCAAGGAAAGCTAGCGACTACCAGCTTTCCTTCTAGTATAAGAACACATGCTTATCCTACAAGGAAAGCTAGCAGCCGCTAGCTTTCCAATAGAAAAAAACTCTGGCATGATGATTGGTGGTTGCTAGCTTATACCTTGATCTTGTGCCATGTGCTTATTAAGCAACAACTGTTAGATTTCCTTCTAGCATAAGCACACATTCTTATGCTAGAAGAAAAGCTAGCAGTCGCTAGTTTTCTAGTAGAAAAACCTTGGGCATGGTGATTGGTGGTTGCTGTCTTATACCTTGATCTTGTGCCATGTGCTTTATTTTGAAATAAGCACATGGCATCAGATCAAGGAAAAGCTAGCGACTGCTAGCTTTTCTTCTGACATAAGCATTTCCTTCTAGTATAATAACACATACTTATGCTAGAAGGAAAGCTAGCAGTTGCTAGCTTTCCAATAGAAAAATCCTGTCCATGGTGATTGGTGGTTGCTAGCTTATACCTTGAGCTTGTGCCATGTGCTTTATTTTGAAATAAGAAAATGGCAAAAGATCAAGGAAAGCTAGCGACTGCTAGCTTTCCTTGTAGCATAAGCATTTCCTTCTAGTATAAACACACATGCTTATTCTAGAAGAAAGCTAACAGTCCTTAGCTTTCCAATAAAAAAACCCTGTCCATGGTAATTGGTGGTTGCTAGCTTATACTTTGAGCTTGTGCCATGTACTCTATTTTGAACGAATGCTACCTTTCCTTCTACCATAAGCATTTCCTTCTAGCATGACACACATGCTTATGTTAGAAGTAAAGCTAGCAGTCGATAGCTTTCCAATAGAAAAACACTGGGTATGGTGATTGGTGGTTGCTAGCTTATACCTTAAATTTGTGCCATGTACTCTATTTTGAAATAACCACATTGCAAAAGATCAAGGAAAGCCAGCGACTGCTAGCTTTCCTTCTAGCATAAGAATTTCCTTCTAGCTTAAGCACACATGCTTATGCTAGAAGGAAACCTAGCAGTCGTTAGTTTTCCAATAGAAAACCCTGAGCATAGTGATTGGTGGTTGCTAGCTTATACCTTGATCTTGTGCCATGTGCTCTATTTGGAAATAACTACATGGCACAAGATCAAGGAAAGCTAGTGGCTGCTATTGTTCCTTCTAGCATAAGTATTTCCTTTTAGCATAAGCACACATGCTTATGCTAGAAGAAAAGATAGCAGTAACTAGCTTTCTATTAGAAAAACCCTGGGCATGGTGATCGGTGGTTGCTAGCTTATACCTTGAGCTTGTGCCATCTGCTCTATTTTGAAAGAAGCACATGGCACAAGATAAAGGAAAGCTAGCGACTGCTAGCTTTCTTTCTAGCATAAACACACATGTGCTTATGCTAGAAGGAAAGATAACAATTGCTAGCTTTCTAATAGAAAAACTTTAGCCATGAAGGAAAGCTAGCAGTCGTTAGCTTTCCAGTTGATAACACTGTCCATGGTGATTGGTGGTTGCTAGCTTATACCTTCAGCTTGTGCCATGTGCTCTATTTTGAAATAAGCACATGGCATAAGATCAAGGAAAGCTAGCAACTGCTAGCTTTCCTCCTAGCATAAGCATTTCCTTCTAGGATAATAACACATACTTATGCTAGAAGGAAAGCTAGCAGTCGCTAGCTTTCCAATAGAAAAATCCTGTCCATGGTGATTGGTGGTTGCTAGCTTATACTTTGAGCTTGTGCCATGTGCTCTATTTTGAAATAAGAACATGGCAACAGATCAAGAAAAGCTAGCCACTGTTAGCTTTCCTTGTAGCATAAGCATCTCCTTTATCATAAACACACATGCTTATGCAAGAAGGAAAGCTAACAGTCGCTAGCTTTCCAA
The DNA here is from genome assembly GCA_001517045.1 of Pseudotsuga menziesii. Classification (NCBI taxonomy): domain Eukaryota; kingdom Viridiplantae; phylum Streptophyta; class Pinopsida; order Pinales; family Pinaceae; genus Pseudotsuga; species Pseudotsuga menziesii. The sequence continues at coordinate 41,122 of LPNX010930012.1, read as the reverse complement.
TACAAAAACCCTGTCCATGGTGATTGGTGGTTGTTAGCTTATACCTTGAGCTTGTGCCATGTACTCTATTTTTAACGAATGCTACCTTTCCTTCTAGCAAATGCATTTCCTTTTAGCATGACACACATGCTTATGTTAAAAGGAAAGCTAGCAGTCGCTAGCTTTCCAATAGAAAAACCCTGGGCATGGTGATTGGTGGTTTCTAGCTTATACTTTGAACTTATATCATGTACTCTATTTCCAAATAAGCACATGGCACAAAATCAAGGAAAGCTATCTACTGCTAGCTTTCCTTCTAGCATAAGCATTTCCTTCTAGGATAATAACACATACTTATGCTAGAAAGAAAGCTAGCAGTTGCTAGCTTTCCAATAGAAAAATCTTGTCCATGGTGATTGGTGGTTGCTAGCTTATACCTTGAGTTTGTGCCATGTGCTCTATTTTGAAATAAACACATGACAAAAGATCAAGGAAAGCCAGGGACTGCTAGCTTTACTTGTAGCATAAGAATTTTTCTTCTAGCTTAGGCACACATGGTTATGCTAGAAGGAAACCTAGCACTCGCTAGCTTTCCAATAGAAAAACTCTGGGCATGGTCATTGGTGGTTGCTAGCTTATAACTTGATTTTGTGCCATGTGCTCTATTTAGAAATAACTACATGGCACAAGATCAAGGAAAGCTAGTGACTGCTATCTTTGCTTCTAACATAAGCATTTCCTTCTAGCATAAACACACATGCTTATGCAAGAAGGAAAGCTAATAGTCGCTAGCTTTCCAATAGAAAAACCCTGTCCATGGTGATTGGTGGTTGCTAGCTTATACCTTAAGCTTGTGCCATGTGCTCTATTTTGAACGAATGCTATGTTTCATTTTAACGTAACACATATGTTTATGCTAGAAGGAAAAGCTAGCAGTCGCTAGCTTTCCAATGGAAAAACCTTGGGCAAGGTGATTGGTGGTTGCTACCTTATACCTTGAGCATGTGCCATGTACTCTATTTTGAAATAAGCACATGTTACAAGATCAAGGAAAGCTAGCGATTGCTAGATCTAATCTAGCATAAGCATGTCCTTCTAGGATGAGAACACATATTTATGCTAGAAGGAAAGCTAGCAGTCGCTAGATTTTCAATAGAAAAATTCTATCCATGGTGATTGGTGGTTGCTAGCTTATACCTTAAGCTTGTGCCATGTGCTCTATTTTGAAATAAGCACATCGCAAAAGATCAATGAAAGCTAGCGATTGCTAGCTTTCCTTCTAGCATAAACACACATGCTTATGCTAAAAGAAAAGCTAAAAGTCGCTAGCTTTCCAATAGAAAAACTCTGTCCATGGTGATTGGTGATTGCTAGCTTATATCTTGAGCTTGTGCCATGTGCTCTATTTTGAACGAATGGTAGCTTTCCTTCTAGCATAAGCATTTCTTCTAGCATAACACACATGCTTATATTAGAAGGAAAGCTCGCTAGCTTTCCAATAGAAAGACCCTGGGCATGGTGATTAGTGGTTGCCAGCTTATACCTTGAGCTTGTGCCATGTACTCTATTTTAAAATAAGCACATGGCACAAGATTAAGGAAAGCTAGCGACTGCTAGCTTTTCTTCTAGCATAAGCATTTCTTCTAGGATAAGATCACATACTTATGCTAGAAAGAAAGCTATTAGTCGCTATAGTAAAACCCTGGCCATAGTGATTGGTGGTTGCTAGCTTATACCTTGATTGTGTGCCATGTGCTCTATTTTGAAATAAGCACATGGCACAAGATCAAGGAAAGCTAGCGACTGCTAGCTTTCCTCCTAGCATAAGAATTTCCTTCTAGCATAAGCACACATGCTTATGCTAGAAGGAAAGCTAGTAGTCGCTAGCTTTCCAATAGAAAAATAATAAGAATCTCTTTAAGTTCACATTTCCTAAAGATTCATAATAGCCTATCCCATACAGACCATCATTTAACTTGTTAGATGAATAACTTTTGGACATGTCAACATGAGAGAATAAGTGTTTATAAATGACAAGCTTTAAAAACTCAGCGTCTTCTTTCACATTCACCTCATAATAAAACTTCCCATTACATAGAATGCCAATCTTTTCTCTTGTTACATGAGAATTATGTCCAAACACAATGTATAGTTCAATGCGCTTTGTGTCAGTGATTATTTTAGCACCCACCTGCATTTCATAGTTCAATACATCTTCCATCCTCTCAAATTCCTGGTGTATTTTCTCTGTATCTAAAAAAATTGGATTTCTCTTTTATGATGGTCTACCTCTATACCAAGCTAGTAGATGTTGCAAGTTTGTTGAATTGTAGCAACAAGGGAATGCAAATTGTAATTATTCTTTCCATGGAACCTCTTCAAGAGACAACTTGAAGTTTTTATGTTATCATCTTTACATCTTACCATGGATTTGGCATTAATGTTATTTTTCCAGCACCATTTCTTCCTTCTGAATTTTCGTTTATCCTCCCACTTCTTGTAAACTGAGAGAAGAGTAAAAAGGTCTCCATCGAGATGGAAGAAACAAAGTTTTAAACAATCAAACTCTGATTTTTCTACCTCTGTACCAACCTTAAAAATATCCTTCTTGCAATTTCCATCAAAGCTCCAAGTACAAGGCCCTCCTTACATAAACCCTGATAAAAATTGTCCAAAGTAATTATTCCTAATCGAGGTTGGATAACCAACTTCACAAGTTTCAAACATAATTCAGTTAATTTCAGAACTTCCTGGCCACAAATCATTACACCTAATTGCACTAAATATTTATCAGCCATACTAATTGTCTCTTGGCTTGAAGATTGAAAAAAATCCAAAGATTCAAGATCCTGAATGGGAGACAAGAAGGACATAAGATATTGAATAAGTGTACTTCTTTTCGAGTATTAGATTCGTTGGTCTGTATTCAAAGCCACGTTCAACTACATATCTTTCAAATCACCAGAAGAAGCCTATGGAATATTTAAAGTGCCAGAAATTTGCTTCATTTTTTCTTCAATTAACCAATCCCATTGAAACTTCAAGTCACAAATTCGCTTCTTGTTGCGCACTGTCACCATCAATACTTCACCTACGCAGCTTGAGACCTTCAAAATATTATCTTTACAAATGTCGAATTCTAAAGAACCTAAATCAATGAGAAATTCCTTTATCCTACTGTTGGCCCAGGTGCTTAAATTTATTTCGTCCCAAGTTCCTGCACGATTCCAGACTGATCCCAAAGGCACTGATTGTTGTTGTTGATTTGATAAATCCTCCACCGAGAGTTTGCAGGGAGTGAAAAGTTGTGTCGCTTCGGTTGTGGTCATTACTAAACCTTGTTTTCCATAATTATTCATTTTTACATTGTAATGAGGAAAATACCTTGCAATGCCTAGAGTACCATCCATTGCTTGAGCCCACGTTGAATTCAAATATAGATTCTCATAACACTCTACTTCAACATGTCCATATAAATATTTTACTAGAGCAAACCGTTATGTTTTAGGTGCTAAATCACAGGATAATTCTGGAGGTGTGGCTGGAAGTTTGGCTTCTACCTTCACTCTTTCTCGACCACATGGATCCTCTGCAAGCTGTTTTGAAGCAGTGGCCATGATGTTTTCCACCTTCTCATCATAAAACATGAGCCATTGGTCACCTCTCTTCACTATGGAAATGTAATTCCCATCATTAACCGTGCATCCCACATGCACCACAACATCAAATGAAGAATACAAAAAATCATATGCTTCTCCTTCTCCACAATTGTTAATTAGCAGTATGTACTCCATGGGGAATGCAACATGATAGAACAACTTCTTGAATCCCTCCATTTCACCTTCATGTACTGTGTATTTGAAACCTTTTAGCTAGCAAGTGAGAACTTGAGGTGCATATTTGACCTTCAACTTCTTCTTGGCATCTTGCAAATGGCAGCAGTTGTCACACCAGCACTTGCTTTTCCCACTCAGTTTCTCCACGGTGCTGAAAGAACTGAGATAGCTCAACAAATAATAATGTTGTTGTACCTCCACACTTAGATACTCGTCTCTACATGTTACCCTCTCGAGGTAACATGTGGAGGCAAGTTTGTCCCATGACCCTGGTGGAGGCAAGTTTGTCCCAAACCTCCTTGGGAGTCTTCAATTCTGGATGTGGAACCAAAGATCTCTAGAGACTGAGGAGAGCAAGTGTCCATGGGCTTCATCAAGCCTGTTCATGTACTTATCTTTGTCTTTATCTGAATCTAACTCTTCCTCTGTTTCTTCTATGAGTCTGAAGAGCTTCTTGGTGTAGAGCATTACCACCATGTCTTCCTTCCACTGGTGATGGTTGAAGGGAGTGAGAGGCTCCACTGAATGAGCCATTTTGAATGTAGTAAGAAGGATTGAGTTGTTGTAGTGAATGCAGTGAGAAGAAGTTGATAACCTATCACACAATCAAAAATACAAAGTAAGGTCGACAGTCTGCACTTTTGGAATTTCGTTCACACCCAGCATAGTTGATCAAGCAAGCTTGATCAACGATTTCCTAACTTGGGATATTAAGTTGTAAATTCTCTACTTCTGGTGCAGTACTAGAAGGAACAATTTGCTCAAAAAAATGATCTAGTTGGAGATCTGAGGAGGAGAGGTGTCTTGTCCGCTGAGGCTCTGATACCATATTAAATTGAGCACATAGATCTATGGACAAACACACAACTCACAAAATAGATCACACAATTTACTCAGCAATTGAAGAATGAAATAGTGCAAAAATTGCTTGCAGCTGTGAATGCTTTCATTAATAAAAAAGTAATCAGATAATAATTATAATGAAGTACAATGACTTTAATAGCCACATGAAATTCAAATCCAGATGAGGAAATTCGAATTGATAGACTCTACTTGACTGTAGGTAACTAAGACCTTGTCTAAATCACTATCGGAGGACTCATTCGTTAACTGACCTTGTCTAAACCATAACCGGAGTTCATCGAAGCTCTAAAACACAACTCAAGTGTTACATTCAGTGTTGACTAAGGCTAACTGACTATGGTAGGTGAGAAATGCTCACTCATGAGTGCAGTCAAGTAAACCTAGCGCTAACTAAATGTAGAGGACTAGAACTAAATGTAACCGACTCCTAACTTAGCTTAACTAGTCATTAACTGAAATGAATTGACATTGGTTGGTTTCGCCACTTCCAGTGGCTCCTAAATTGTAGGGATTGGTCTAGGAGGCTCCTAAACTGATGCAATTAAGTGCAATCAGTGGCAGTAAGCCTCAATTAGTGTTCCTTACACTTTAGTAACTGAAACATGTGCCCCAATTAGGCCAAGTGGACCCAATGGTGCTAATGACTATAAATAGACTGGATGGACTCCTGATTTAGACATATGAGCAAATTTGGACATGGGAGGATTAATAATCCCAACACTAAGAAGCAGTTTGGAAAGTTCCTTAAAACGCTCATGTCAGATGGTGGAGTTGAATATGATTCACATGAGCTTTCATACTTTTGCAAGCAGCATGGCATCTAGATACAGTTCACCACTGGATACACTCCACATCAGAATGGAGTGGTAGAACAAAAGAACCGGACCATCATAAACATGTCTCGTAGCATGATGTCACATAAGAAGCTATCAGATGAGTATTGGGTTGAAGTTGTTGTATGCTTAGTCTACTTTCTCAACATACCACCTATGGCGAGTGTCCAGGACAAGATTCTCGAAGAAGCGTGGAGTGGCACTAAAACTAGTGTTGCACATCTCATAATATTTGGTAGTTTTGCTTTTGCGCATATACCCAATGAACTCAAAAAAAAGTTGGATAAGAAAAGTGAGCGTTGCATTTTCATTGGTTACAGTGAACAACACAAGGCATACAAGCTGTATAATCCTGCCACCAAAAAGGTTGTGGTGAGGAGAGACGTAAAATTCAATGAAGACAAATGTTGGAGTGATCCTTCAGACATATAAGAGGAAGAAAGTTCAGATCTTCGAGAACTACTTATCAAACTTCCAAGATTGGAAGTACAACAGCAAGAAGAAGCAGCAGAGAGTCCACCACAGAACCAGAAAACCAGAAGCTTGAGAGAGTTGTATGAACATACTTCAGTTATTGATGAGCAAATTTAGTATGCTCTATTCTCTTGTCATCCCAAATTATTTTAATGAAGCACTGAAGGATGCACAATGGGTAAAAGCCATGAATGAAGAGATTTATGCAATAGAGAAAAACCAAACTTGGGATCTTGTTAACATCCCTGCAGACAAAACCAGTATTGGAGTCAAATGGGTCTATAAGACCAAACTAAATGAAAATGAAGAACTTGAAAAGCAGAAGGCAAGGTAGGTTGCCAAAGGATATGCACATAAGTATGGTGTAGATTATGATGAAACCTTTGCTCATGTAGCAAGGATGGATACCATCAAAGTTGTACTTGCCATTGCAGCACAAAATCAATGGCTTGTGTATCAAATGCATGTGAAATTGGCCTTTCTTAAAGGTATTCTTGAAGAAAATTTTTATGTAGACCAGCCACCTAGTTATACTGTCAAAGGTCATGAAGACAAAGTGTTTAAGCTGAAAAAGGCCTTGTATGGTCTAAAAAAAGCTCCACAAGCTTGGTACAGTAGGATTGAGTCCTACCTCATCAACAATGGTTTCAGCAGAAGAAGCAATGAGCCCACTCTGTATGTCAAAATAGAGTAAGGTAAAATGTTGATGGTATGTATGGTCATGAAGACAAAGTGTTTAAGCTGAAAAAGGCCTTGTATGGTCTAAAAAAAGCTCCACAAGCTTGGTACAGTAGGATTGAGTCCTACCTCATCAACAATGGTTTCAGCAGAAAAAGCAATGAGCCCACTCTGTATGTCAAAATAGAGTAAGGTAAAATGTTGATGGTATGTCTTTATGTTGATGACATGAATTACACTGGTAATTTGATGCTTGAAGATTTCAGGATAGTCATGAAAAAGGACTTTGAAATGACTGATCTAGGACCGATGAAGTACTTCCTTGGTCTGGAAGTTACTCAAACTAATAAAGGTATTTTTATTCGCCAACATAAGTATGCTTCTGATATTCTGCAGAGATATAGAATGGCCAAATGTAAACCAACAAAAACTCATATTGCTCTTGGCACCAAGCTAACCAAGAGTGATGATGAACCAACAGTAAATGATACAGTCTATAAATGAATGGTAGGAAGTTTAATGTACTTGACTGTAACTAGACCTGATTTGATGTATGATGTCAGACTTATTTCTAGATTTATGGAGTCTCCCAAAGACTCTCACTGGAAAGTTGGAAAAAGAATTCTGAGATATGTTACATGCACACTTGGATATGGCGTCTGGTACACTCATACACTAGACAGTACCCTCATAGGGTACACTAACAGTGCTTTTGTAGGTAGTATTGATGATAGGAAAAGCACATCTAGTTATGCATCTCAGAAACAACCCATTGTCGGCATGTCTTCTGCATAAGAAGAATATGTAGCAGCCACCACAACAGCTTGCCATGCAGTTTGGCTAAGAAGACTTTTAAAGGATATGGGACACACTGAAAAGGACACATTGACACTCGCTATCATTTCATTCGTGAGTTATTCAATGATGGACAAATTTTGTTATTGTTTTGTGGCTCTAAGGAGCAGATGGCTGATATGTTCACCAAACCATTGGGAACATCTGCATTTGTATATCAGAGAGAGCGCTTAGGAATAGACAGTGCTAAAGATGTACTACCACTTGAGATTAAGGGTGTGTGTTGAAGAATGTAATCTCGCATGTAGTTAATTAGTCGATTAGGTGACCTAAGGTATTTTTCGACCTATGGTATTCACCCATAGTATTGTTACTCTGTATTTTCTATTTATACTTGGTCTAATAATGAGAAGGCAATCAATCTACCCATAGTGCTTTTGTCCACTTCATTGTTTTCTTTATCATTCATAAGGGTTATTCCTATTTGAAAATAGCTTATGTGCATGGATGTTTAAAATTCACATCTTCAAATTATGTGCCAAAACCTTAAAAAACCGCTTCTAACATTTTCCCCTCATCAAGTCTACATAGGTTTCATCAAGTCTACATAGGTTTCAATTGAGAATCTATGAACAAATTTTTACATAAAAGTTTATCATAATTTCAAACTGGATTTGGGTCAAAAAGAACTATATATATAAAGCTTTAAATGATGTCATTGACAAAGAGACGACACCAACTTCATTACATCACCCTGAAAGCGAGGAGAATTGAGGAGAATTTGTACGGATATAAAGCTATAGAATTTGCACTAAAAATATTATATTTTCACCAACTCCATTACATCACTCAAAAGCGATGAGAATTTGTACACATAGAAGCTATAGAATTTGCACTAAAAATATTATATTTTGAAGGAAAACAACCAGTTGTCCCACCTTATAAGAACTTTATAGTTGCATTTATACTATATACTTGCAAGTAAAGATATAATAATTTTAATTTAGATGTAGTTTTTATTGATTTTTGGATTTTGCCTCTTAAATCAATTTATGATCAATAATGTAATATTTTTTTTTCTTAACTACAAATTCTGGGCTTAATGAAGCTCCAAATTAGATGCAGTTTTACTCTTTCCGGGGCTGATGGTTCTTGTGAAGCATACTATAAGATGCAATAAAACATGAACAAATTAGTTGAGAAGCAAGATGAAGAGTACTCAACCCTCTGATTAAGGCATTTGGTATCGACAGACTGGACAGGTTCCATGATTTCTCAACCATTCGAATAAACAAATCTGGTGGTGCATGTGGCCGCAGCCCATTATACGTGTCTGGTCGAGTATTCGGTATGGCTCCTGGCAAATTGAGCACTGTGAATCATCATCACGGTTAATATGTTCTTCTGAAATGATTATGCAACGTAATCGCTCAAGGGCTGCTCTATCTGGTGCATCTCCTGTAAATATGGTTGGTATTGTTACCCAAAATCGTCGTCGAATCCTGCTTCTTCTTCTGGCTCTTCTTGGTCTTTCATTAATATCATCATTTGATGCAGGTCTCATGATCCTACCCTCTGCCTCTGCACTGCTACTCCTATTCCTCCTGCTTCTCCTTCTTCCCGATCTTTCTATTTCTATTTCTGCATTATCATTACTTATGATCATGTTCCTACCCTCTGCACTGCTGCTGCTGCTATCATCATCATTACATCTTCTGAATGGGAAGGGATTTGACGCTCTAGTGATCCTACCATCCCCGAGCGACAAGGAGGGGCTTGAGGTATAATCATTAGAGAGGAATGAGAAGGGATTTATACAACTACATCCTGCTCCAGGTTCTTCTTCTCGTCCTCGCCTTTCTTCTTCCATTTTCGAAATTGAAAAAATGAATTGCTTATTTCTCTGCTGTTTCTTTATCTATTTATTTTTAGTTTTGAATCATCTCGAAGATGGAATGAAGACAAAGTGCATGGAGTCGCCTTTTAAATGTCACGAAACGCCCGGACAACAAACAGAAGTGGTGCTCTGATTATCGGAGTTATTGCTCTGACACAGTTTTAATTCAATTTTAATAACTAATTGATTTTAAAGTTTAAATGTGTTGAAAGATATATATATAATATATCATGTAAATGTGTTAATATTAATTTAAGCCTACATGTTATTATTTATATATATTAAAGGACAGGGATAAGAGGTGGTTTACCATTTGCTAGAGGATTAATCCACCTGTCATAATGTTATATCAGCTCGAGTATATCCAGAATACATTTATTCATAATTCATAAATTCATTGTAGCTCATTTCATAAATACATTTCAATTCTAGATGAGCACTGAAGGATTTCATGTCATTAATTAAATAATTATTAATGATGGGAACCATTATTCATTTCCATTCAAAAACATTTTAATTTACTAAAAATAATAAAAAATTACATGTTTTTCTTTAGAATTTTATTTTTAATATAAAAAATAATTAAAAGAAGCATTCAAAATTATATATAACCTATTAACACACCCACCATCTCTAATAATGGTAATCATCGTTTCTTACTAATCTAATACTACTCATAGTAAGATGTTTATCTCATTAATTGAGCCGAGAGGTGCTTTACAATATCTGGGAGATCTTGTAAAGTTATGTAACATTATGTAAATATTAAATATTATATGTAGTCATAAATAATATTAAATATTAATAAAAAAATGTGTGTTTTGGTTTGAATCAAATCAATGGCTATATATAGGACACACCAAAGCTGAAAGCTCCTTGAGTGCAATAACTAAGAAGAGGTTTGCACATAGAGAGATTCCTCTCCACCCTTGATAGAGCCTAGGATTTGGATCTTGTTGAGAGAGAGAAGCGAGGTGCCCTCCAGCACTATAAGCCTAGCCGGCATAAATAAACAATTATTAAAAAATAAATTGAAGGAACAATATATATTACATATAACTTAAATAAATAAATAAATAAAACTAGCATAGATCCATTTTAAACCCAGATTTATCAAGTATCCACAGGGATCCAAAAGGTAAAAACTGTAAACCTCAAGAAATTGGATGCTTGATAGATCTGGATTTAAAATGGATTTATGCTAGTATATCTTTAGAGCAATTTTTTCATTGTCTTCATTGAATATCATTTTTTAAAATAAACCATTACAATTTGTATTCAAAGAAAATGTAACAGCGTTATTGAGAGTTATCTTCATTAAATATAATCTTTTAAAATAACTCATTTTACTTTGTATGAAGAAAATGTGACACCTTCATTAAGGAGCTTAAAATACAAAAACTAGCTTATCTAAAATTGAATTTATCTTCATAGGACTAGAATTCAAAAAAGAACACACCAACATACTAGTTAGTCTCCTTCTCTTTCTTAGAGAACTTAATCAAAATTATACTAATAGGGATTTGACAAAGGACTCCTAAAAAAACATAATCGATTTACAATAAATAAACAAAGACTATTATAATTTAAAAAAGACATGAACCTTGAGAACGTCCTTATGGTAGATTTTCATGGGATAATATTCTTTAATTTTACATTGTCTCATTTTAATTATGCTCATACTCATAGTGAATTATGATTCTTCCTTTAGTTCTATAATACAATCATAATTTATTAGGATGAGATTTGACATTAATCATAATTTATTAGGATGAGATTTGACATTAAAAAAGAGGTTTATTTCTCCAAATTGCTCCCCATATCTAAAGGCAGTGATACCATAGTTGTGCACTCTCTCTTCTTGTAAATCTACTGCCCATTCTATGCCCCCTCTAAACTATTTACTCGGGAGAATTTGGGTAGATACTCTTATTAATCAAATCTCATTCTTATTTCACCTTTTGGGATGGTGAACACACTTGTAATGGCTACGCTCAACCTTCTGGGTTTCACATTAGGCCTTCATGTTTGGTGTCTTAAACCACCAAACTGATCCCCCATACCAGAGGTTGTGTTGACTCATGTTTAACCAATCGGTATTTCCAAGAATCCATTTCCTTGAGTCACTAAGGAAGAATAACCCATCATCCAACCTACTTCGAAGAAGAATGATGGGGAAAAATCCAATAATTCAATGACATAAGACCCTCTCAACTAAGTTCTGAATCCACCAATTCCTAGTGCCATGTGTGATTTTTGGATCACACTACACAATATTTCCCAAACTTTCCCATATTACACACTAATATACATATGATCAAGGATAATACCAATGAGAACACTCCATTGGTCCATCTTCCTAAAAATCCCAAACTACATAACAAATCCTTGCACACCAATCATCTAGGTGTGTTGAGTGGCCTTTACAACCATTATTTACATCATTGGACTAACATATCCCAATACATATCTGTATAGATTGATTTGCGTCGACTTTCTCTTTCAATCCTATTGACCATTTTTATGGGCATCAAAAGTTCGCCGATATAAAATTTATAAATATTGTTATTGTGAACACATTTTGATAAACTTTATATAGTTGCGATGCTTTTTATCTTCATTGTTTGATGCATGAAACAATAAATTTTTCTATGAGATACTTGTTGAACACAACCAAATCTTGATCTACATCGCTCTATTTTTACAATTTGAAGGTTAGAATTTTTAGTTGTTGTGTCTAGTTTAATATTTTATAGTCCTATACTTATGGAAGAACAAATCATTCATGGGTATCAATAAATCTCATTTGTACTTATAATGATTCAATGGATTTTGTTGTAATAGGTAGTTACAATACCAAATCGAGAAGAATTGACAAGACTTGCTAAGTTAAATGTCATGTCCCCGCCCCTATACCAGAGAGAGAGAAGGCGACTTCACGGTTATCAAATCTGGGAAATATAGCCCATGAACATAAACATAAAAATGCACTGGAATAAAAACATATACAGATGCATAAGACGTGTAAATACATCAGAAGCAAATACATTTCGTTCAACACATTCAAGCATTCATCATGTTCATATTACTTCATAAACAAATTCATTGCAGAGATTAAATACACAAGAATAAGTATCTTGAGAAGAAGCTTCCCCCGCAATTAGTTATGTCACTGCAATGTTTCACACAACCATAGGCTAGTGTGCCCATCAATATCTTAGCAGCACTGCCACCCCCGAGCTAGGCATGATTCCACAAGGAACTAGGGAACAAAAATAGGCTCACACATAGCCAAAACTGTACATCCACAATCAAGCCAACACATTGTTGGGTTTCACAAGATGCTAAGGAAACAACCAATAACATGGGGTCCTTGGAATTACTCAGCCAAGCCAACAATGACATCTAACATAGCCATCCATCTAACAGATGGGTTCCTTGGACTTACTCAGCCAAGGAAACACAAGGATGCACTTCAGAGCAAAATACCATTGCTGGGTATGAAAAAAAACATCATGGGAAGCCAAAACAAAAATGGAAACAAGGGAACACAACCCTTTGATAGAGAACTCGATTTCAAAGACGTCTACGGCTTCACATGGGAAAAAACAACTGCCTTAAACCCAAAAATCGTGGTTCTCTTCGTCCCATTCACTGAACAATAACAAAAATAGATTTCTGGGCATGAACGAATGATGAGACAACATAAAAAAATGTGAGGGAAACACACAACATGCTCCAAATGCATGAGGGAGGCAAAATGACCTCTCAAAACACCCAAATCGGGCATCACTGCTGCACATTCACTCAGCCATACCAAAAATGAAATCCCCAGCCATGAAGGAATGAAGAAAACACCTAATATCATGAGGGAGAATACCCCAGCTATCTCTAGCTGCGTGAGGAATAAAACACATTTGTGAATAATGGCTTGGAAATGTATTTCCAAGCATTTACTTTCCCAAGAAGCCAAAAAAGCGTTTTCCAAAAATGGGTGACTTCCCAAATTTGAATTTAACCTCCATACCTTTCCCATCCCAAGGCAATAACTTTCTCCACCAACTTTAGATGATTGGGCATAAAAGACAACAAGGGTAGTTGACAGCTTTATGGGTTTTCCCCTTGACATTTGGATTTTCCCCATTGGCATAAGGGTTTGAATAATCCCCGCCCTCCCTGTTACTTGAGAAATCATGCCCCCATTTCTTTCACATTGCGACGCATAGCTAGTTGTGGTATTTTTATTAATTTTCATTTTACATGATGTCTCAAAACGTATTGTGCCTGGATAACACATAAACCTTTGGCATCGATTTTTAATCACCGAACATAAAATACTAAATCCATGGTGGGGCATTTGCCTTTAGCTCCACACCACGATTAAATACAGTATTTACATCATATGCAATTCAATACCACAGGGTCAAAACCGAGGTGTTAGATTAAAGAGGTGATTGTTGACTATGGGTGATGGGAAATGTCATTTACCTTTCCATGAATCTAGGGGATTTAATGGAAAAAGAATTTTATTAAGAACAATTGAAATGCATTGTATGAATTATGGGCACACTAAAGGGGGGTTATGAATATCATCCCATCGCAAGTTCTTCATTATATGTCTTTCTATTATTTTTTACTTGGAAAAAAATTATAATTTTAATTATCTAAAGGAGTATAAAATTACATTATGGAGATATATGCATTAAACATATATTCAAAAATAGTAGACACAGTCCAAAATTATGCAATGATATAAAATAATGAATAAACACTAAACTAAATAGAGGACAATCCCATGTAGAATTAAAGGTTGGGGTAATCCTAAACCTTCTCATTATTTCCTTTCTTCTTCTTGACCTCCATCCAACCCTTAAGATTCATATTCACCACAACTAGCTATGATGCATCCTGTCTTTGGGCACATTTCTTATATGAATAAGAACTATCAGACTCATGAGTTCTCTTTATTCCTCCTTTAGAAATCTCTTACAATACCAAAGAAATAGAATGTGGAGGAGATACTTATTGGATCAGTTCCAAATAATCATTGCAATCTTTTGTTAGTGATGTTTATGTTGCTTCTTAGCATTCTTATTTTGCTTCCATATTTTCCACCTCCTCATTTCCCATATAAGAAGGGTCGAACAACTTCCAAAATTTTTATTTAGGAGGATACCCTTTTTTTCCCTTTTAGGTTGTTTTTAAGTTTAGGGAAGGAATCCTATATATGACCTATTTGGAATAAAACTCACATCTAGATGCTATGTTTTCATAGTCCTAACTTTATGAGTGCTAAATTTCTCAATTTGTAATAGAATTTTCTTTGGTATCCCTTGGCTTGCGTCCAGGATTTCTCTTGATAAAAAATGTAAAGAAATTAAGGCAAAGACATATTGGTATACAAGTAGATTCATATATGGAAATTTAAAGAAAAGATGTAGCTACATTATATCCTTGAAAGAACCTTACAAAAATAGAAACATAAATCCATGATCACCAATTCATTTTTTTCAATTTAGAGAAGAATTCCATGGTTGCAATACTCTAAAGTATAAGAACTCTATAAAGTGTCTATACTGCAGGAAACAACTCTATAAGAACTCTATAAAGTGTCTATATTGCGTTGCACAGAAACCATGATTTGTATTTTAGGTTTGGTTTGCATAACTTGTAGTTTCGGAAATGGAAGAACTCGTGGTTGTGGAAAAAGAAGTTTGGGGAAGCTTTGGAAAACCTTGCAGCCTAATCCACTACTATCATCAAGCTAAACACACAATACACCATCGTCCACATTTCGTTCCACCTATAAGCAACACAAGATACAAACTCGCAATTTGTTGGAGTCATTCGAGCTTTATATTGACAACTGTGAAAGGGTGTTTAGGCATCTGAAGCTGTATTTTCATCACAGCTATGTTTCTAGCAACGCATTTTGTGAAAATTTTGTTACAGCTAAGTAAAACTAAACCTTATCTGTTGATGCACCATAATCACCACAAGTTGCAGCATACCCGGCCACAGTAATTCCTGGAATTCACATAAGCTCCATGCTCCAGCAACAAGGTGACAATCTGTTCACATTACAAAATATGAATAAATAGTAGCATATACAGAGGCATTATAAAATATCTACCTAGAATTCAAATGACAACACAATAGAAATCAAATCCAGACAGCAATCACCTCACTATGGCCCTTGGCAGCTACAAAATGAATAGGTGAATTCAACCCACCAAAGGTGGAATACCTCGCCAAACACGAATTGACATATATGCAGTTCGTTTTCAATTGATGTTTCAGTGAAAAAGTATTTACTTTAAGTACCAAAACAAAATGATAGCAATGAATATTACCCAGATATGCCCTTGTTGTGGTCGAGAAGCATGTGATAATCCCATTTACTTTTGCAAGAGTTAGAAAAGAGTGGGTTTCAATTGTTGGATTTGCAAGATAGTCAAAGGATAGCGAGATTAATTCATTTATGAGAAGATAGATGAAAAATGGCATATTGTGATGGTGCATTCGCTGGAAAATATTTGTGACTAATACAAGAACACTCCGAGAAGGCAGATAAACCATATTCATGCTTAATACTACAACATCATAAAATGTATTAATCTCCTTAATGTTAGAATCTGGAATATTGATAGTAGTTTCGTTTGCAACATAAACAAGTTTAAATTTTGTACCTTGCTTGAACTCCATTAGTACAACACTTTCACTAGATTGTATCATGATCCTATTGGTCAGGTTGTTGTAACCAATCATATTTAGAGTTGAAATAGTGGGCTCTACAACACTAAGGTTTTTTGCTAATGCTATAGCCCTTGCATTCTGTGAAAAAAAGAAAGAAACAAGATACAATTTACTATAATATACTGTTGATATTTCATGAGCTATTTTAGATGTAAAACTTTGGATTACTAATCAGATTGAAGAAATGTACCTCTATGTTGATGATGACACCAACATTCTAAGTATTTTATAGCCACCCTCTTATTGCCAAATTACTTTTCATTTTCAACTGCAGTCCCCACAACTGACAACCCTGACATGTCTTCTCTTCATTCTATGAACTGACATCTCTTCTCTTCATTCTATGAACTCACAATTGGACATCTATTCACTACCGTCCATGACCCTTGGACCGTGGTTCTGTGATAGACTTGACATTTCTTCTCTTCATTCTATGAACTCACAAATGGACATTTGTTCACTACAGTCGATGAAGCTTGGAGCCTGGTTGTTTGCATGGCTCAAATCGTGGTTGTTTGCATGCATGTGTAGGGCAGGTGGTAGATGGGAAGGGTTAATCTTTCCATCATACCATGCATATAACTTTTTTTTTAAAGGTTGTATGTGTCATCAATTGAACTTTGTTTTAAAAAGGATGTATGTGTCATCAATTGAATGAGAACCATTATCTCCATCAATTTTCTTGAGCACTTCTTATGTGTATTGTTGGACAGTCTGCCTAGGGACTAGCCGAGATGCAATCAACAAGACAATAGGTTGGAGCTGGTTGTGCAGCCAACCAAACGATAGATTGGCCAGAAGTTTTTTCAACGCTTCTTTTGTGTATTGTTGGGTAGTTTTCCTGGGGCTTGGTGGATCTGCAATCACCGAGACAATAGATTGGAGCTGGTTGTGCAACCAGGGAGACAATAGATTGGCGAGAAATTCCTTGCGTTTCTTTTGTGTATTGTTTCTTCTTCCGTGTATTGTTGGGTAGTCTGCTTGGGGATTAATTTTTATAGTGTTTAATTTGAATTGCAATTTTTTAAAATTAGTTAACCGCTGAGCTAAGGTTTATTGGCATTCTATGAGAGACAAAGCTCTAAAACCTATTCAATTTCGATTGAAAGTCTCAAAACAACTGTAATATTGTAACATTTGTATGCTTATTGAACATGGCTGCTAGAATTCTATCAAAGTAATTAATATTTTATGTCTTGCATGTGTTGCAGGAATACCATGGTAATTCTCACATTTACTGCTTTCTGTGGGGTTTTTTGTCACTGTTTTGATTGGTTAATGATTCATAAACTTAATTCCACTTTTATTCTCCAGAAATCTCAGGAATTAATGGACTGTATTTATTTACACGTTCGCTTTGAACCAAAAATTCTATGCGGCATTTTTGGTCGTGAGGCAAACTTACAACTCTGACATTTGTTCACTACCGTCGATGAACCTTTGGGCGTGGTTGTTTGCATGGATCAGTCCGTGGTTGTTTGCAGTAGGGTTGGTAGATGGGCAGGGTCGATCTTTCCATCATACCATGGATGGGGCATCCAACATTGTTTTAGAATGGCTGTGTTTGAGAAGTATTAACCATTATCTCCATCAAGTTTCTTCAGCCCCTCTTCAATGTTTTGTTAGTTTATACACATTTTCTCATAACCTTCCTGCATCCTTTTGGATTCTATAACATAGTAGCTTTGATTTGAATATTTTTCAGACATATATGTACACAATGCTTCAAACAATTTAATAAAGTTGAGCCTCCTTTATTTTCTTCAGGTTGTATCCTGTCAACATTGCATGTACGGTCTTTTTGTTCAAGTCGTACCTCTCTCTTACTGGTCCCTTGCCAAAAACTGAATTTGCATAACAGTTTAGCAGAAGAGGATGCAAGTTGTGTTTGAACATCTTTAGGAGCGCCGAGGAAGCCGGTAATCATCAAGCAATATGCCAATTGCCACCAGCTTAGCTTCGAACTGAAATATGTATACGGATAAATCAATTTTTACTCTAGATGTTTGAAACAACTTGAATTTTTTATTTTCTAATAAATTCATCCCGAATCTAAATAAAATAACCCTTATTTTTTATTTCTTAATAAATTAATCCCAAATATAAATAAAAATAATCCTTACTTTAATTTTTAATAAATTCATCCCAAATCTAAATAAAAATAATAATTCTTACAAAAATCATAGTTTAAATGAAATTATTATTATCCAATATAAAATTTATCCACACATAATATAATTATTAGTCTATCACATCCACTTAATTTGTAGTATAACTATCATCTCCAGTTAATTTGTAATTTGTTATTGCTGAAAGTACCACTAAATTATCTTAAATTTCAAGATAAACAAGTTTCAGGAAATTATCTTGAATTTCAACATAAACAAGTTGAATTTCAAAATCAACTTCATTATCTTACAATTTTTTTATTTTTAATTTTTTTTCAATGTCTTCTTAAAAAAGTTTCCATACTTCTAGATTATCTTGTATTTTCAATGTCTTCTTGGAAAAGTTTTTATACATGTTTTTTTATCTTTTCCTAAAATTTTCTATAAAATCATGAAATATAACATCTCTAATTCCAGAAACTGTCCGAGCAACTAGATCATACATTTTGTAAGTTTCATTGCCTAACACAATAACCATTAACACAATAACCATTGAAAACACATTTGTCAATTTTCTATTTTCTCTTCAAATGTGAAAAATGCTTTACTCCTTTAAATCCTCAAATGATTAAGAGTTGGTTTCCGTTATTTCCCTGGATTGTTTGAGTTTTATTTTATACTGGAAAACCTAATTGAATTTTTAATCTATTCTGTAACACAGAGTTGGATTTTTAATCTATTCTGTATTTCAGTTGTATGCTTCCTGTGAACGTTCATGTAAAATTCATTAGTGCAATGACACTGAAGCAAGTGCAAGACATGGTGCAACAAATATTGTACGATGGAGAAGTGATTCACCGGGCACAAAACACAGGAGGAAGGGTCATAGCTTAGATCACGTCTTCCATTTTTTTTATAATTTTGTTCTTATCAAGACTGTTACGAACGTAATCATGTGTAGCCTTAGCTTTCTCTCTCTTGACCCATGACCATTTATGGAATTTGAAAACAAACAAGAAACTAGCTCAAGTGAGATTTTGCGTGTTTATATTAATCCTCAAAGATACTGGTAAGTACCCACCACTTGTGAAAACAAACAAGAAACTAGCTCAAGAATCTCACTTCAACACTTCTAGGGTAAATCTACCTCTCTCTTTGCATGCATTGTGCCACAGATTAACCATTTGACATAATAATAACACTAAATTAAGAGAATAATTAAATGTCATTGAAGAAGACAGGAATAATTTCTTGTCGGATAACACTTCCAACTGAACGAGATTCCAATAGCTTGTAATTTCTGGTGGGATAACAGTTCCAAATGACCGAGATTCCAAGACCGTTGGTCTTGCACAACTACAACAGCTTGTTCTTATGCATTTTACAATCCTAGCGGCTTGGAATATCCCTGGAATCTCCAAGAGTGTTGGTCTTGCACAACTGCAACAGGTTGCTTTTATACATTTTACAATCCTAGCGGCATGGAATATGGAATATACAACATTATTACTAAGCCATAATATAAATATACGTTTGGTATCCCTTGGCTTATATCGGTAAACAATCATTCATCCAAAAACCATGTGGGATCTCTGCTTTCCGATATGGAAAAGAAAAATTCTAAAATCGAACAAATGAACGTTATTAAAATATAAAACTATATTTCCAGTTTCCGATATCTGAAATATAGAGAATCGGAAATCAGGAAGCCAGGAAATTATTTGAAAAAAAAACCTAAGTCCGATATCAAATTCCCTGATCTTCCGATTTCAATTGAGGGTTTCAAAAATCGGAAATATCAGAGTTGATTATACGGAAATCCAAATTTATAAATGTTCTATCATAATATTTATATGTCGTAAATAAGAAATTTAGACAAATCGGAAATTGGGAAACAATCATTCATTCTAAATCCATGTGGGAACTCCGATTTCCGTTTATAAAAATCACGAGTCTATGTGCTCAGGAACAGGAGATGCACAGTAAAAAAATCTCACCAAACTGAGCACAGGAAATGCACAGTAAAACACTCTCACCAAACTAAAAAATCCTAAGTTCAATTCTTTAAAAAGTCATCTACAAGGACAAAAATAATCTTGACCGTATATTTCTTATGGATCAACGGACAAGTTCAACCAAACACCAAACATTTACATTTCCGGAAATTATTTCACTTTTCCGCTCTTTTTAATATCATTTTGTTTTCTTTAATATTCACATAACCAAACTATTCATTTTTTGTTTTTTATATTGATTGTACGGAAATTAAAGCTTAAATTAGACAATGCTTAAATATGATACAAATTACTTGTTGATTGCGATGCTAGTGCCTTTCCCTTGTCCCATACATTTCCCAATTCATAAATGTCCTATCATGATATAAATATGTCGAAAATAAGAAATTTAGACAAATAACAAATCGGGAAACAATCATTCAGTCAAAAACCACCTGGGATCTCTGCTTTCTGATATGGAAACGAAAAAGTCTACAATCGAACAAATGAACATTATTAGGGAATCGGAAATGGGGAAGCCGAAATCTCAGAGTTGATTGTACAGAAATCAAAATTCATAATTGTCCTATCATAATATTTATATGTCAAAAATAAGAAATTTAGACAAATTGGAAATCGAGAAACAATCATTCACTCAAAATCCGAACTTAAGTATTTGTTCTAATAATTTCTTGAATTCCCGATTTCTGATTCCCCGATCTTCCGATTTTGATTGGGGATTTCGGAAATAGGATAAATCTCTGAGTTGAATTCAATCCAATTTCTTCGTGATCTTGCAAAGAAAATACTATTTTTATTATTTCCATCTTCATTATTGGCCTTCTCATGGATTTTGTGTATAAGGTACGATGGCTTGTGTGTATAAAGACCAGAGGCTTTGTATCTATATAGACATTTTCCCTTATTCATCAAATTAAGGTACTAAGGCCTGTTTGTAAATACCTATATACTTGATGGTTTCTCTCTTAAAAGACCTTTCACCTTATTAGTCTGTGGACCTCGCTAGCAGGGACTCCATGAATTTGTTTGCTGCTATTTTGATTACTTTGCACTTAAACTAATACAAAGCTTAGATAATTATCGTAAGTTTTCTTTCAAAGTATGACAACTTTTTTTTCTACATACATTAAGCATGCAATTGGTGCTTTTATTTCTAAGTATGGAAACTATTATTCTTCACTAATCACCCAATTAGTGCTCTTATGTGGCTTCATACGGAGGCATGGCTTATGTGGTTCCTAAACTTCTTCTGTTTATTTCAAAGTAGGACAACTTTTTTTCTCCATCAATCCCACAATTTGTGCTCTTATTTGGATTCATATGGAGGCATGGCTTTTGTTGTTCTTAAAATTCTTAGGTTAAATTTAAGATTGGTGAATAATTTTTATAAAACCTGGTAATGCTAAAGTTAGTCTAGCATTACCTTTGACATTAAATGTTATGATACAAGTAATATCCAAGATTAATAAGATTGGTAGGTAGTATGTGTTCATGTTATGGTAGCTACACGACTACACCACCATGGAACACTTGTTTTATTATCTGCATCTCCACCACCATAGCACACATGTTTCATTATCTACAACTGTAGCCATCCTTAAAGGACAAGGAAACATCGAAAGGACACTTATTTTTGAAGGAGGGGTCAAAGAGGTCTACGATTTCTGGATGACCTCCATTTAATGGAGACATGAATTTCATCTCTTCTTCATCCAAGAATAAAGCACACATCTTATTACGACATTTGGCGATGATAGATGGGCATAACAAGAGTCTTTTGCTAGATGATCCTAGAAAGAGCTTTATGCTCTTTTGGTACACGCAGAGCTTTAATCACATGCTCAAGTTCAAAGCCACGAGGATAGGTAAGAAACTAATAACAACTCTTTACAAGTTTGTACTTGTGTTAATGTTATAATATTTAAGGAACTTATTTTTCTATTTGTTTCTTTTGATGATTCTTGGTGCAAATATGGTAGTCAACTACCTTCTTTCTATTCTAATAAACACTATGAATGATCGTTTAATCTTCGTTGCATTTTTAACAACGACAATTTATTTCCTCAGTTCATGCCCAAGAAAAATCAATACCACACTCAAACATCCCTCAATAGTCATTTGAGGAAATATAGCCCATAATCTCATGGAAATGGTATGACTTGAAAGGAAAAAGGTTTTCTTTCAAGCGAGAAGGACATCAAGATGGCAAATAGACCTAATTATGAGTTAAAATCTAGTTTTCTCTATTATTTGGTAAAACTAACAATTGGAAGGACCTTGAAACTAAAGGCATAATGGAATAATTACATTTTTTTATAGAATATATACTTATAGATTATAGGAAAGAGAAATCCAATTGGTCTGCATTCATGGACCTTTCTAGGTATCAGCGAGCCCATTTTCCATTTGTCATTGTTCTATAACAAACTCATGACACATTCAACATTTATGGCCATGGACACACTTCACCAAAAAGTCAAGGGATGAAATTTCGTCCACTCTCTCCTCCTTTGTCGTCATTTAACCCAAACTATGGGCATCATTCTCTCATTCACAAGTCCTATGTGTTGGATTTTTCATGTTGTTTTCAAAGAGTATGTCGATGTCTAAGATATATTTCAACGGATATTGTTCCATTTGGGTGGAAAAAATGCAACCATAACTATTGGAATTTTACAATCAATCATTAAAGAAAAAATTTGTACCTCTTTAACTAGCAACAACTATATTAATAAGATTAATATGTTCGCAATATGTTGACATGAATAAATTACTAATACATAGTTTAATAGAAATTCTCAAGTCACCGACTGATCGAATCTTAATGGAAGCAAAAAAAATTGAGAACCTTCAACCCTTCTTATTCATATTTATAGATTGTATTGAGCCTAATGAAAAGCTTATTGGACAATGCATGGTTTCACTACAATGAAGGTATTATTCCAAGAGATGGAATCATTGGAGTACAAGTACATGTTCATCTAATATATTTTTTATGACCACTTTCATCTAAATTTAATTTAATAGTTCAAAGGAAGATTATGGTCATGCGCCATTTTTATTATTGCTTCCATGATGGTTTGGTTCTTTTGTTCCACAAAGTCGTTCTACTGAGGTTTGCATGGAGTTATAAACTACCTCTTAATCTCGAACTCTTTGCAGAGATCCTTGAATTCATCTCATGTGAATTCTACGCCATTATCTCACCATAGAATATTGATATTCCTATGTGTCTTGTTCTCGACCAAGGATTTTTATTCCTTGAATTGACTGAAAACTTCACTTTTTCGCTTTCAAGAAATATGTGCAAGTATTACATGAGAAATCATCTATAAAGGAAACATAGTACACATACCCGCTTAATGAGATAAAATACATGGGTCCACATACATCCAAGTGTAATATCTCCATTATTCCTTTGTCCTTTCTCTTAGTGTTGGGAAATGTTTTCTTTGGATTCTTTTCCTTGTACACATCCTTTTCAAATTCCTTCATGGTTTTCCTGGATCTCTAGTGATTCTAAGACTGATGTGCTTTCCATCAGTAGAGCTATGTAGTGCACAAGTACAAGCCTTTTGTGCCATAGTTCGCTTGGTTCAATTGAATCATGAACCAATGCTTGTTTAGGATGTCCCTTTAGCTTATACAAACCTCCATATTCTTCTCCAATCACTGTTGTATCCTCTATTGTCTATCCTCTATAAAACATCATAACATGACCATCAAGAAATGAAACGCTAATTCCCTTTGCATATAGTGCAAAGATGGAGAGAAGATTCTTCTTCAATCCTGGAACATATATCTCATCCTTCATCTTTAAGTATTTCTTGGATCAGAGCTTGTATGAAGCTTCTCACTCCCTTTTATGGGGTATTGATTATCATTCCCAAGTTTCATCTTGTGTGGTGACTCATGTTCAGACATATTTACAAATGATTTCAATTAGTACTCTTTATGTGAGAGAGTTCCTGTTAGTACTGCAGTTAGCACATACTCTTCATTTGAATCATCCTTCTCTTGTCTGAATATTTTTTTTGTTGGTTCATCATATTTGGAAATATGAGAATGGTGTCTCTTTTCCCTAATGGGACATTTACTTACAAATTGTCCCTTTTCATAACAACTGTAGCATCAAAAATTTGAAGTATCTCTTTTATTCTTCTTCCGTTTCTTGTCCTTCTTCGTGTCTTGTCGAAAGTTCTCCTTCTTCTCCTTATTCTTGATGTTCTTCATCGTGTGAACTGTAAGAGATTGATATCATGTTTATCCCATCTTTTTTTCTCTTGTCATGAGTTGAGCTTCTTATTGTGCACATTCTTCTTGGAGTCTGTTGAAAGAGATCAAGCTCCTTCTTGCACAAATCCCTTGAATGAATGAGTCACATGATCTAAGGAGACCATTCAAGGTAGTCATTACAATTTCTCCTTCTTAGACATTCTCTTCAATTGCTTCAAGTTGTTCTTGATTTCAGAAACCCTTGTGAAGTAAGATTGTATAGTATCAAAGTTCTGTATCATCACATTCTTCAACAGGTTCCTGAAACTCATCTTTTGATTGATGTTCTTTCCTTTGAACATATTTTTCAAAGCATCATATACTTCCTTTGGTGTCTTTGATGAAGACACATGAGGGTTGAGGTGATTCTTAATAGAATCTACAATGATTCTCTTGGCCTTATCCATGATTCTCTTATGAGCCTCCTTAGCCTCATCTCCCTCTGGTTATAGAACTTCTCTACTGATAAATTGATCCAAGTCATTTTCTTCAAGAATCAGAGAGATTTTGTACCTCCATGGATGAAAGCTATCATCCCCTGCAAGATTGTCCTCAAGCTAATTATGGTGATTCATCTTTTCAAATAAGAACATCAAACAGAAATAACAAAGGTTTAGATCTTACCAGTTTGAGTTGTTCAACCTCGTTCCAGAGCTAGCTGGCCTAGGGTTTGTTAGAGAAATCATAATATTCAAAAATTGGAGTTTGGGAATTCAGCTTGGATAGTAAGATATGCTTCCTTGAGGTGAGTTTCTCAGTAAGGTATCTTTCTGAGAATTGATGGGGGCAGCCTACGAAACTTGATTCCCTAGTTCCTCCTAGCACCACTGATAGGGTAAAAAATGAAATTTCTTCAACTTTAAAATTGATTCCACTAAAAGATGCGCCCTACTAAGCTGAGTTATATTGGACCTATTTTCTTGATGATGCATGGGGAGAACACCTTTAACTAGGAATCCCTAGTTTTCAGTGTCATACAGTGTCTTCTTTCAGAGAAGCTCTGGTACCATATTAGTTTTTCTTTAGATCTGATTAGTTTATCTAGGATATTTATTTGAAAGAATAACAAGTACAACAAGATGCATAAGATATAAAAGATACACAAGACACAAATATTTTCACCGGGGAAACCATAAAGGAGAAAACCCGATAGACTTCCTTAGAATAGTAAGATGATCAAATCCACTAATAAGAAGTATTCAACAGTTATCTATCTCTCCTTATTTCTCTCTCTCTCTATCTCTCATTTGAATTTGAGAGTGTGAGATGTGTACAAATGAGGGAGAGAGCCTCCCTATTTGTACCCTTTACGTGACTCACCAAACATAATACTGGGGCCCACTTGTCTTCGCTAACATTGGCAACTTCTCCTAGAGAGAATCCAAATGCAAATTACATGATGTAACACTGGGTACTATTGCCTCGACTTACAACGAAGCTTGTACCTCAAGGTATACACATAATTAAGACATCCTGCAAGAAGGTAAACACATATCCAATGGCGGTACAACAACATACAATGATAATACACATCATAATATATTCTAAAGTTACAAATACATCAACACTCCCTATTAAATAGGAAGGTATTCTCTCTCTTCTACATTCATCATCATAGCTAGTTAAGTATTCATCACAAAGTCATTGAGTCATCATCATAGCTGCTGCCATCATCATCTTCTTATTGATCATCAAATGGTACTATCTGTCATCAAAATTTTCTACAGACCCATCCCTCTCTCGATTGGGTGTAGGCCTACTCCTCATCGAGGTATTCATCACATCTTGACCAATCCATCTCATAGGAATGACTCAAGACCTTATTTACATTGACACATCAATAACCTGCATCTCCTACCTTCATCTTTTCATATCCAAATCATCTCTTTTGTCCTGCAAAGAAAAAACAAAGAACAAATTTTTAGACGCAGACCACCAACATTCTTTCACCATAGGAGTAAGCCAGGATATTTTCAAATCATTAAGACAACCTGTAGCTTCTACTATGCAAGAATCACCTAGGATCACACTCAGTGCATTACGTTTCTACGCGATCAACCTGCATTCTACCAGTAAAGGGAGAACTGCATAGGTGCACCTCTTGTGATTCTTGAACTTATCATCTCAACCCAGAAACACACATATAGATATATATGTAAGGGCTGATTACGACCAAGAAACTTGCTATGTCAAGACCTTTTACGTTCCAAGTCAACCTCAAGGACTTATCACATCTGAACAACCCGTGTTCAGGATCTTTTACATTCAGAAAACCTTTGGGGCATATTGCATCTGAGTAACCTGCATACCACACCACAAATGTTTTTACACTCACATAACACATAGGAATTATTACATTCGAGTAACCTGTGTACCACGCCAGTGCTCTTTTTACACTCAAATAACTTGTCACAGCATTGATTACGTCCAAAGATAATTTGTGAGTTTCTCCAAGAACGATTACATTCAAGGATGGATGATTACATCCAAGGAAAACCTAAAGGACCAATTACGCTCGGGCATCTTGCTTCACTGGGATTTTTCCTACTCGGATAACCTATCTCATTTCCCATGTGATATTTTGTATCATCTATTTCTAGCATAGAATCTTATCTGAACTGATTACATCCAAGGATAACCTACGATCATTTCTAGGACTTATTACATCCAAGGATAACCTCCATGACTGATTACGTTTGAGCAACCTATGATCTTCGATAGGATTTTATGCTTAGAAAACCTATCTCTAGATATCCCAAAAGACATCTCTCCCTCTTTTCATGGCTCTCTATCTCAATCACACCAAGTTTTTCTTTGAATTACTCTAGCTTCACTCTAGATGGAGGCTTGGTCAACACATCATCTATCTTCTCCTCTGTTACCACATACTAGATCTTCACTCCTCTCTGTAGCATATCCCTGATATAGTGAAACTTGATCTCGATATGCTTCGACTTGTCATGGAACATAGGGTTTTTTGACAGTTTCACGCAACTCTGATTGTCGCAGAAGATACAAGTGACATCCAACTAGAGATTAAACAAGTCAGACAGTAGCTTTCACATCCACACTAGCTTGCAACTAGCTGAGCAAGCATGAAGATACTCTACCTTGATTGTACTCAACGCCACACATGATTGCTTCCTGTTGAACTAAGAGATCATTCCATATCCCAAACTGAAGCAACAAGCTGAGGTGCTCTTCCTGTCAGTGATGCTACCTGTCCAATCTGAATCAACATAACCATGTATGTTAATCTTGTGATTTGCATCATATTTGAGCCCATAATCCACTATACCTTTTAGGTACCTCAGAACATGCTTTGGATCCATCACGTGAACATGTCTAAGATCCATCAAGAACTGTTTCAAATTGTTCACCACAATGCATACGCCTGGTCTCGTATTCATCAGATACATCAATGAGCCAATCAACTGGAGATACATTGTGTCATCAACCGACTCACATGAAGCATCACTCAAAATCTTCAAGTTAGATGCCATAGGTTTCGATATTTCCTTGCAGTCCAGCATTCTGGATCTCTTTAGAATATCCACTTATTGTAGCTACAACATATCCCATGTTTTATCCAAAACATGGGAGCCCCGATATTATATGAAAGGGTAACTTAGTCAATTTTTGGGGTTGTTCATCCTGTCTGCATGCATTCTCTCCTTTGACATGTTTTGATTTAGTTAACCATTTTCCCTTTTGAAACTTCTACTTTTCTGATTGTCTTTCTGAGTTGTAAAAATAACTATTTTTTCCCAAAAGTGTATTTCTCCCACAACCCACAACCCGCAACTTGCAATGCATATTGTGGTAGCTTGGTTTTGTGTTTGAACTTTTCAGCCCACGACCAGAATCCCACAAATTGTGTATTCCGAAAAGTAGTTGGGTTAATAAAGTGTGTTGTGTGATTTCCGTAACCCGCAACCCGCAAATGTGGAATGCGCATTGTTTTAATTTTTACTTATTTGTTTTTTATTCATTTAAGTTGGTTTTTATCATTTCAGTTGGTTCCATAATCTCGGTGGTTAACTTAATGTTGGGGCGTGTACCATGTATTTGGGTAACTCCGCGGTTAATAAGAAAATTGTAAGCGGAGTTACGGGTCAAAACAGTCTTAGGGGTTTTGAGGGAAGTTAAAACTCATTTTTGTAATAAACCCTTGGTTTAAATCCAGGGTTTAGGGTTTTGGGTGCCCATGGTTTAAGACCATGGTTTTGTAAAAATGCGCAGTATAAATAAGCGCTCCTGTAAAGAAGATAGGTTAGGTTTTATGATGTAAGAAAGAATAAGGCGAAGCTAAGGTTGATTTTGTAAGGAAAGGTTAAGTCCCAGCTGTGTGCGTGGACAACCTCTCCAGCTGTGTGCGCAGAGGGTTTTTGTAAGAAGGATTGAGGAAAGACCTGCAGCTGTGTGCGCAGGGGCCTGCTGCTGTGTGCGCCGCTTTTAAGGACTGAAGGGATCTGCAGCTGAGTGCGCAGATCAAACTGCGATTTTGTAGCAAGTTGAATAGAACGCAGTTTGTGGACGTAGCCCCTACAATGGGGGTGAACCACGTTAAATCTGGTGTTGTGGTTTCTTGTGTTGCTTCTGTTTATGTTGTCTTTTATGCATTGAATATTGTATACATCTGATAAGTTAAGATCACTGCAAATATTAAGCTTCGCTGTGAATTCCCTGTAGTGGGTTGAGCAAGTCACGACTGTTATCTAACTGCGAAGTTTATGTGAATGACTGTTAAGGTTTTTATGATTGTGAATTGATAAGATTATTAAAGGCTAAGGTACAGTAACTCCCCTCTCTGCTTGCAGAAAACTGATTCTGCGGCACCCCATAGCTGTTTCGGGTGAGACTGCAACCTGCGTGCAGGTTGTTGCCGAAAGGGCCAACACTGTGGGTCTTTTGTTGGTGCGACACAAAAGTATTAAACCCGGGTTTGCCCTATTGACCAACAAATTGGTTCCGTTGCCGGTTGAACTCAGTACCTGCTCAAGAGGGGTTTACCTTGCACCTCCAGGGCTATGTTTTGGCGGCCCTCTGTGAAGGAAATCGGTGATTGGTTTGCTGAGATTTGTCTCAAATTTGCGCAGCAAGAAAATACGAATCCGTGTCGCAGCGCATGTGACTTTTTACAAAGGTATGTTTTTTGTGATGCTTATGAAATATTCTTTGGTACTATCCACATAGAGTTGCACCAGTGGTTGTCTAGGTTAACAGAGAGACGGATGAACTTTCAAGTTCGACGGATTCCTGTGTGGACCCCCGCACACATCAATCTTGTGCAACACGTGAACAACGAGGTATCCTGCGCTATTGACTTCTGGACGACGCGAACGTTGGAAGCCTTTGTGACAGAGTTTGCCATTGATGCGAGTACCTCTTTCAGCGAGGCTGAACGACAGTTTTTCAAAGGCCCCCGTGGTAAGTTCTTAAATTCTTTAAGCTTGAAGATTAAAATACTATTGGTTGAAAAGGGTATCTTATTATTTGAATTAGATTCATAGTTTAGTAGTACTAACATATGTTTGCAAGTGAGAATACCTTCGACGTGCAAAGTGGATTGCCGCGAAGCGAGCAATGGTACAAAAGAGATTTTGAATCCTACTCATCAGGACAGGCCACCGCATCTCCCCCTGTAAACCCTCCACAGCCAAACCCTGATGAAAACCTGTCGATAGAAAACCCTCTCGTCACCCCCCAACGTTGCTTTGTTACTCCTAAAGTTCGGTCAAAGTGTGACAGGCAAACAAGTTCAAGTATCCCGACCACAGCTCAATCTGCCCCAGTAAACCCAACCCCATCAACGTCTGGTCCTCCTCCCCACCCCCCCAGAACCACCATGGCCCACCTAGCCGATGATATTAAGCTGCCCATCTTCAAAGGAACGGGATCAGAGGACCCAGAACAGTTCTGGTTTTTATGTGAGGCCATCTGGAACGCAAAGAATATTACTGATCTGGATGTGAGAACCGCGCAGCTCATCACTTCCTTCCGGGACCGGGCTTTGACATGGTTCATGAAATTTTCCAGCGCTCAGAGCCCTAAACTGAACGAGATCAAGGCAGCCCTCATCAAAGAATTTAAGAAGCCTAAATCGGAGTCGCAGAGCATCACTGAACTCAAAGAAATTCAGCAACGGTGCGGCGAATCTGTGTGGGACTTTGACCAGAGATTCAAAGTTCTACTAGACCAAGTCAGCTTCACCATTAGTCCCACGCAGCACAAGGAATGGTTTATTGCAGCATTGTTACCGCATATCAGAACTCCGCTCATGCACCAGAAGGTTGCTGACCAGCCAGAGGCTCTGGAAATCGCAATGAAGCTAGAGACCGCCCCCGTCGGAGACGATTCTGGTATTGCTCAAATCCAAGCGCAGCTTGCCGCGATGGCCCTGGAGCTTCGAGACATGAAGAAAGTTAGAACCAGTCGAGAGGAGGTCTGGTGTACGCACTATCGGTCCAAGGGTCACGATAGGGACCAGTGCCCCGTGGCCAGAGCCTACCTAACTACGAGTGCGCCCACCCAATTCAATCATGGTGCTCTCTATTGTAAGATTTACCGAACGTCCGGCCAGCATCGCCCTGAGCACTACCCTCTTCTTCAGCGATATGTTCCAGTTCCCAAAAACCCCTTCTGCCAGTTTTGCAAGTCCATAGGGCATAATGAAGAAGAGTTTCATAGCTACGACCTTATGCGAGAGCGCACCTCTGATGCCTACCGAGTACACAATGAAGTCCAAAATAATGATGGATATGGTTACCGTGGTGGCGGCGCAGGACGAGGCGCTTTTGGCGGTCGAGGCCGTGGTGGGATGATCGGAAGAGGTAGAGGCCAGGTTGTGTGTTACAATTGTAACCAAGTTGGCCACTTGGCTCGTGACTGTCGGAACCCCACTACAACCTGTCGGTATTGCCGCGCCGTGGACCATTTGATTTAACAGTGCCCTCAGCTCCTCGCAAAGATCTAGGAACACAACCGTGTCCCTACCCCAAATATCCAGTTGATTTCCGTTGCAGAGACCTGCTGCAGCCATTAATGTGGTCACCCGAAGTGGCGCTACGACGCACATTCAAAATACGCTAAAGCAACCTGTCGTGGTGCGCACACGTAAGGCCGCCGAGGAAGTCCTAGCCCTTAACCCTGCGCAGGACCAAGCACCAGTTCAGGAGGCCTAGTCTGAAATTGTTGACCCTGGCGCCGAAGCAGTACCTGCGCAGCAACCTCAGCAGGTTGCGCAGCCACAGGAGGCCTCGACAGATAAAGTAAGTACACTCTCTTCCTTTTTGCAGAGCTGTATCAAACTCTTTAGGAATCAGACTGCTTTAAAAGAGCTGCAAAAAGTTCTTGCTGTCACAGACCCTCAGAGAGGAACTGATCAGGAGAAAACTGTTAGTCGTGTCCGAAGAACGGGAAGGGAAATGAGATTGAATGTTCAAATAGGGGAATATGATATGTCTGATTTCATTTTGGACCTTGGATCAGATGTTAATGTCTTACCCAGGAAGACCTGGGGACAAATGGGACAGCCTTCCCTGGTTTGGTCACCTATACAACTGCGACTAGCTAACCAACAGAGGATTGTAACCCTAGGGAGACTTCTTAGTGTCCCAATAGACATTGATGGGGTCAGCACCCTAGCAGATTTTGAAGTCATTGAGATTATTGACGACAGCAACCCTTACCCAGCTTTGTTGGGAATTGAGTGGGCCATGGCCAACGCTGCAATCATCAACCTTAAGAGGAGACAGATGACCTTCGAAGGAAATGGTCTGCGCATTATCATACCCCTCGACCCATCCCAAGGAGAAAGATATACAGAACCACTAAGAGATGAAGGGGAGCAAGATACTCTGGATCACATCTACAACATCACAGCCAAGGACGCAGATTATGTCGAGCCTAATGATGATGGTGTAATGGATTGGCAATGTGATAGCTCCTGCATGTCTGATTCAGATGACGGTCTGGAGAGTTGGCAGAATCGACTATATGATCTTCATGGCCACAGATGCGCGCAACTCACTCAGTCTCTTAGATGCCTTAATGCATAGCCCAAAGAATTTCCTGCATATGCTGGGATGACAGACCCAGGAAAAGCTTTCGCACCTATGCCCCACCAAGTACCCCTGTCACCAAACACCCAGACTCTGGACCCAGCATTAGGAGCTACAACAGCATGGGAGACCGATCCTAACAAGCCTCACCCCAGTCGGGAAACCTGCCAGAAATTCCTGCGCCCCAACTTCTTAAGCCAAGCTCAGGAGGTGCGAAGTAAGTTCAAGGGGCCGAATAGCCTTCTGGGACATTTGAGGCAGTCCTATACAGCCAGGGAAAACACACCTCGCAAGGAGGGGGTGCATAAGTTCGCGCACATCTTGGCGACAATAACGAAACAATGGCCCATGAAGGTTGAGCTCCGACACGGTCCCATAAGTAGGGATGATCTGGTTGCTAGCCTTCTGATCACATTTTCTATTAACCAAAGCAGCCCTGGTTTAGATACAGCATTCCGATTAGCCCACGCCAAGGTATATGATGACCACCCAGGAATTGGATACCAAATCAAGGGGCAGAGCCAAGATGACAGTTCCTCCAGCCTAACAATCCTGTCGCAGCCATTGTCTGGTTGGGTCGAAGGGCACTATGGTGCCCAGGTTATTTGTTACCCCGAAGCTTCAACCATGAGTATGCCGAGGCCCAGAAACATAGCGACGCTCAAAATCCGACCGTTAGGAAGTAGCCAAATTGGCGGCGGTAGTGTTTTAATTGCCTTAAATTCCTGTACTACGAAGATTATTGGAAAATGGGTAACAGTTGGACAAGATTTCCATAAGATTTGGTACCTTCAATGCACCGTCCAGCCCGATGTGATTGATGGCGTGTATAAGAAGATGCTGCACCCAGGGAAAATCGTCTTCTGCATTCTACCAAGTTTTATGAGTAAACTCATGACAACAGAGAGACAGGTTCATGACTTGGTACGAGACTTTGAGCGAGAAGGCCTGAGAGCTTGCTCTAATCGGCCGCCTAGTTCCATTCCTGGTGAAGATGCCCAACCAGCACCATCTTGGCCAATGCAGACCCGATCTGCTAGGAAAAAGTGCAGGACTGAAGTTCGCTCCAAGTTCAACCAAGACCGGCAGAGGCGAACAAGACAACCACCGGCAGCACACCCTATGGATTTCCCCAGTTCAGCACAGGTACCGGCCCGGAACAGGGAGAACATTCCACCCCAACGGCCACCTTATCTCCAACCTCTCCGCCCAGACGCCTAGATTCCCCGCCGGACCAAGCAAGTTACGCTAACCACACCATCGCTACCACCAGGAGTTCAGCTGGTCGGAAGCATGATAGGGAAAATCGATCGGCTCAAGTACAGCGATCACGACACAAATGACCAGGGCAAGTTTCCCCAGTTTGCACCAAAAGAATACATGCACCGTGTCCAATACGCCGAACATGATATACCCCTACTAGAAGTGCAACCGTGGGCTGCGGGGTTGGATAACGCTGGCCTACTTAAGGTACTGGATCTTCCACATTTCGGTCGCGGTATACAAGTCACTATAGTGGCCAAACAGTTGCTTGCGCTAGTGCATGACGGCTATTTATGGATAGGAGATCAGCAAATCCCCATTGATGCCGCACTCATTAACAAAATCACAGGGTTACCTATGGCAGGGCTGGACCCGGGAGATGAATTCCCATCAAAACATGAGGATACAAGGCTGGCGCAGACCATGAAAGAGCAGTTTGGCCTGACCAAGGGGAAACGGGGGTATCATACCTCCACGATTCAAGAAAAGCCTATTCGTTTCGTAGCTGAACTCTTGGCCTGCAAGATCATCAGGAAATGCAAGCCTACTAAAGTCCCTGCCCCAGTTATCCGGATTGCCATGAACTGCGCCGAGGGATACACTTACAACTGGTCCGCGTACCTTGCACGGGAATTCCTAGAGGATGTTCGAGATGCGTAGGAAAAAGGTAGACCTTTTCATTACTCCTGGTTGTTAATACTTATTGCATTAGTCAGGTGGAAAGATCCCACCGAAGCCCAGTTTGTCGAAGTAAACCCAAGCCGGGCAGAAGCGTTAAGGTATGCCTCCCTATGGCTATCCTCGAATAAGGAAACACAGCAACTGACGAACACTGTGTTCATCTGTTATGCCATGAGTATCAACATGGATATTCTGCGCACACCTCGGCTTACCCAGGAGTTGTTCTCTAAATATTAGGGTGCCGTAAACTTCAGGGCTGATCTTCATCATGTGTTCATTCAAGCCCGCGCCGACCCACGACATCGATGGTTCAAATTACCTTATGTAGTAACTGAACTTGAGGTCACAGGCATTGTTCAGCTATGGCCAGCTGAGTGGTTGCAAGATGTTGGGAAGAAACCCTCTATCCCTGTCCCCCTAGCTACAAATATTGGCGCAGGTACCAGTCAGGTGCAGCAGAAAAACCTATCTGAAGATAGCGAAGACCTGAGTGATTCGCAGATAGATGGCGACAGCCAATATGGCGACGGCGACCACACTGGTTAGGATGAGGAGTCGAGCAAGACTCTATCCGATCGTAGCCCATCAACCAAGCGCAAGTCACCAGAAGCAGTAGAAGTAAAGAAGCCACCACCTCGCAAAAAGTCCAAAGCTTCGAAGGACAAAAATATTGAAGAGGATGCCACTATAACGATGGAGGAGCTGGAGCAGGTTCTAGAGAAATCTACTGGGACGCTTACCAAAAAATGGTCCGAGTTTTCCCAACTGCATCTTTCCGGGCTCACAGGTATAGCAAACAGGGTTTTGGAGTTAAAAGAATTAGGAGCAAAATCAGTGACCAGTACTGCGACAAGTAGCACTACAGCAGCCGCGCAGCAGGATCTTAGGCAATGGCCAACCAAGGATAATCGAGGCCAAGTATCAAGCGCAGCTCTGATATTGACCGATGCAGACTTCCGGTCCCAGATGAATATGACTGTAGAAATTGACTATACCAAGATGACCATGTCAGAACTACATCTTTGCCAGCTAGCAATCACAAGGGAGATCCATGCACGAGATCAGCTGTCCCAACTCCAATTGGAAAACAGTCTCAAGCAAAACAAAATCGTCGCAGCACAACTAGAAGAAGTGGCGCAAAAGAAGATAGACGCCGAACATAAAACAACTGCACTTATGCAGGCATTGGATGAAGCCTGTCGGAGTCTCTCTGAGTTTGAACTTCGGGGTGCAGAGGACCCAGCGCAAAGGATTGCTAAGTTAAGAGACTATGCCCAGTAGTCTCGCAGCGAGATAGAAAGGCTAAAGACAGAACATTAGCAACAGATTGCAGAACTTCAACTGCGCATCCCTCCTGAGACCCCACCAGAGGCCTGGGAACAGCGCCTTAGGGACATCAAGGCCTCAGCAGCAAAAATATCAGATAATACAGCCAGCGTTGCCAAATTGCTCGAAGATAGCATTGAAGCCTGGGCGAACCTCCAAGACCATCCAGATGTCGGTAGAATCCAGGAATCCATCAAAGTACACCAGGCCAA
The DNA here is from genome assembly GCA_001517045.1 of Pseudotsuga menziesii. Classification (NCBI taxonomy): domain Eukaryota; kingdom Viridiplantae; phylum Streptophyta; class Pinopsida; order Pinales; family Pinaceae; genus Pseudotsuga; species Pseudotsuga menziesii. The sequence goes on along the minus strand of LPNX010930012.1, from coordinate 5,067 downwards.
ATTAGATGCAGTCAGAATAGAAATCAAGACACTGCCGCCTATGCAGAAGATGGCTAAAGTAAAGCGCAGCAAGGAACTTAAACAGGAAATTGAATCCTGCAGGACAAGGGTAACGCTACTGGAGAGTTCATTCCAGCCCCTGATTGATGAAGCATTGGAACTAATTAATGCTGCAGAAAGTCAGCTCAAAGTTTTGAAGAGCTACGACAGTTTCGCGCAGGAAAGGGCCAATACAGATTCATCCTCAGTGCTACAAGAGTTGGTGGAAAAGGAGAAAGCAGCTGATGACATACTACAGAACCTTAACAGTCGCTTCAGCACCTTCGCGTAGAAGATTCTCCCACCAGAGACATCACAGGGTGGCCCGGGACGGGCCACTAGTGAGTCTTAGGGGCCTGTTGGGGCGTGTACCATGTATTTGGGTAACTCCGCGGTTAATAAGAAAATTGTAAGCGGAGTTATGGGTCAAAATAGTCTTAGGGGTGTCGAGGGAAGTTAAAACTCATTTTTGTAATAAACCCTTGGTTTAAATCCATGGTTTAGGGTTTTGGGTGACCATGGTTTAAGACCATGGTTTTGTAAAAATGTGCAGTATAAATAAGCGCTCCTGTAAAGAAGATAGGTTAGGTTTTATGATGTAAGAAAGAATAAGGCGAAGCTAAGGTTGATTTTGTAAGGAAAGGTTAAGTCCCAGCTGTGTGCGTGGATGACCTCTGCAGCTGTGTGCGCAGAGGGTTTTTGTAAGAAGGATTGAGGAAAGACCTGCAGCTGTGTGCACAGGGGCCTGCTGCTGTGTGCGCGGCTTTTAAGGACTGAAGGGATCTGCAGCTGAGTGCGCAGATCAAATTGCGATTTTGTAGCAAGTTGAATAGAACGCAGTTTATGGATGTAGCCCCTACACTGGGGGTGAACCACGTTAAATCTAGTGTTGTGGTTTCTTGTGTTGCTTCTGTTTATGTTGTCTTTTATGCATTGAATATTGTATACATCTGATAAGTTAAGATCACTGCAAATATTAAGCTTCGCTATGAATTCCCTGTAGTGGGTTGAGCAAGTCACGACTGTTATCTAACTGTGAAGTTTATGTGAATGACTGTTAAGGTTTTTATGATTGTGAATTGATAAGATTATTAAAGGCTAAGGTACAGTAACTCCCCTCTCTGCTTGCAGAAAACTGATTCTGCGGCACCCCATAGCTGTTTCGGGTGAGACTGCAACCTGCGCGAAGGTTGTTGCTGAAAGGGCCAACACTGTGGGTATTTTGTTGGTGCGACACAAAAGTATTAAACCCGGGTCTGCCCTATTGACCAACACTTAACGTGTTATGTTTCACATTCCCCACCTAGATTTGGTTTTTGCTGCACAAACTGATCATTCGGGATTATGGTTGGTTGTTAGCTTCCTTTTGGGATTATGGCTGGTTGTTGGCTTAGAATTTTCTTATTTGATGGTTTTTGAATGAATGATATCCTTCTTTATTATTCCCTACTTCCAGGGAATTATAAGACTATTTGAAGTCCATTCTCTTCTATTCAAGATGAGCTTATCTTTATTGCTAATTTCCTCTATATAATGGGCAAAGATCAGAGTCAATAGTTTACTTTTCTCCTTTCTCGTTGGATAGATAGAATCAACAATCGAAGGATAGGATGGATGGCCATGGGTTCAAGATGATTGCATTGACTATGAAAAATCATTCCCATGTTCTTAGAATGATTTGGCTATTTTCACTTAGGGAATGGTTTTCCTTTCAGGTAAGCGCAGGACAAAGGTTAATTCACTAGTTGCATTCGACGTAAAATTATATAAACAAAGAAGTTGTTAGACTCAGAAGCATTCGTTGCTCAAAAGAAAGCTTGGCTGTGAACTCGTATTTTCCATTCTATGGGCAATGGGATTCCACCAAATCTATTCCGCACATTTTTGTCCATTTACCAAATTTGATACATGCAATAGATGGTGGTATTATCCTTACTAGACATTATCGAGGTCGAATTCTATTCTTATGATTGCAATTGCACATGTAATTCCCTTTTCATTTTAATTAAAAAAAAATTCCCTCACCCAAAATCTTGTCTTTCATTTTACTTACAGTTGTATGTTGATTCCTCAATTAGAGGTAAGCCAGGTTAATTTTTAATTATTATTATTATTAATATTTTGTTTAAATTCTATAATTTTTTATTTTATTTTTTTAATGACTTCAACTCTAGTTGTTGTTGATGTTTTTTTCTTCTGAAAAATAATTTAATTGATTTTATTTTATTTTATTTTGTATAATCATACTTCTCTTTACATTATAGTATCTAGTGCTTCTTATTCTGTTAATATTTTATGACGTTATTATGCCAAGAAAGTTAAGTCTCATGACCTTCAAGAATTAATTTTGAGTAGGGGAGAGGTAAGTAGTACCTATTATCAAGAACTTATGGATAATTAGGAATAAGGTCTTTACCTTATTGCATGTGCTTCATAACCTCATAAGTGGTCGTTTTTGTGGTCCAACCCCTGCAACATCATGAAGTCACCAAGTAAAAATATCTTCTTATTTTTCAACTCCTTCATGGGTTGGAGTGCTACACGGCGAAAGCAAAAGTATCGATTTCCCTTCTCCTATGATTCTTGGTCTTTCACCTTCATACAACCCTTCATTTGTATGTGGATTGATTTACAATCACTATCCTATTCTCGCACACATAAAATCCATTGCATCGATAACTCATGCAAAATGATCAAATATCAATTTATCACATTGTATCATATGATACCATTTAATGGATCAATATGGATCCCATGCGACATTTACACCACCTTGCGTTAATTCAGACATGTATGCCTTCCTTGTCACACTTGGAAGAACTTGTCAAAGCATATGACAATCATTGCAATATATATTATGATTTCTATGCAACGTATCGCCAATGGTTAGTCAATTCATACATAAATCCATTATGGTTGTTTATTTCTAACATAAGCAAAATAGTACGATGATCATCATGCAACATAAATATTTTAAGTCTTAGTGTCAATTTGGGTCATGTATGATCAAATTCCTTCAATTCATAGCTTAACATAATCACATAATTTATCTAAGCAAAACGAGGCACTACAATGCTTTCATAACTACAAGAGAAGTATTTTCCACCAACGTCTTACATGCATTCAATGATTGATTTTAATAAGTGAAACGAGGTAGATGTAAATATTTAAGATACATCAAGTAGAAAATGAGATGGATTATAAGGTTGACATTTTAAAGGATTTACTTTTCCATAATCTCTTCTTATTACCCTTTGGTGCTCTAAATAGCCATCTTACATCATTATATTTTGTTCCAACATCAATATTTTCATAGCTTTAAGTTACCATGACAAGCCTAACACATGCCCTATATATGGATATTTACATCATATAAGTCTATCTGTTCACTAGTGAGGCCTTGTCCTTCAATGCCACACTAGAAATCCATACTTTCATAGTTTTTTTTTTTTAGACAATAACAAGGGGGAAGGTTAATTAATAGCCGCTGAATAAGCCACCGGGTGCTGCATACAGATAATCAAGAGCGCAGGGAATAAGGAGAACCCAGGACGCCCAGCAAGTGCAGAGGAGACAGAGTAAGCTATAGGAAAAGACTGCAGAAACTGGAAACAAGCAGAGAGGCAGGAACTGACAAAACACAAGAGAAGAAGAGATGACATTAATTGAACTTCTCCAGGATCCTTTTTACAGCTGATTCTAACGCTGAGATTCGATTGCCGAAGTTGCTAGTGGTGTTGGCTGCATCTTTGAACTCAGTGAAGACCACATCTTTGTAGTAGTTCAGCTCTCCCTTGGAGTCTTTGAGGTCCTTCTTTAGAGTGCTCAGTTCGTTGGCGAAGGCTTTCCACTGATTATGGCCTTTGACTTCTTGGGACTCAGACTTTAGCTTTAAGGCATCCAAAGACTGCTGAATATTAGCCAGGCGATCTTCCACAGATTGCACGTTTGAGGAGGAGCCAACAGAGTCCATGGTGGCGTGCTGGAGGACTGGAGATCTCACGATTCTGAGATGAGACGAGCTACAGGCTTCAGAGAACTTGGAGCTGGGGGT
>LPNX010930004.1:9278-38054 GCA_001517045.1 Pseudotsuga menziesii | reverse complement strand
TAAGGGAGGATTTTTCCCACTGGGTTTTTTCCTCTTTCCTTGGTTAAATGGACATGCAGTATGTAAAGGGTGACTAAGCCTTGTTGCTAGGTCCTATAATTTTCTGATATTTTACTCATAAGTCAAGCTTAAGGGGGGGTGTTAGAATAATCAACCCATAGTTAGCTACCTTAGACATTAATTAATCCAATTTTTGTCTTATTTGCCTAGTTTCCATATTCCACCTTATGCAAGTTGTCCTCCACACATCCATAGTGGTCAAAATTTCTAAATTTGAGTCATGGAGAACTTGGAAAACCTCTTGGAATCAAATCTGCTTTATTCCTGGCCTCCCTAGCACATGCCTGCTTTTTTTTCTTTATTGCCTGCTTTTTCTGAGTTTTAAGGCAATTGGGAAAGTTTGACTAGGTGAAGTTAACTTGTTTTTTGTCCTCAACATCCTCCACTCTTTTCTCCTATGAAAAGCATGTATGAGTTTTCCTTCCACCACCTATTAGCTTTCCTAATTGATTTTTCCAATTCGTGAGCTCCTAGACAGTTTTGGAAACTGCTTTATGCACCTATGGGGGACTTGCTTAGATTTAGTAAGCCTGCTTTTGACTAAATTCGAATGGCATATTCATGCATTCAAATCTCTCATGTAATTATTTATTGTGGTAGCCTATGACTTCACAAGGTTGGCTATTGTACATTTATTCAATATAGATTAGTGTTCTGCTCCATATTCAGTCTCCTTTTGTGAGTAATTTGCATGTGTAATTGGCAATTGTTGTGAGTGTAATTGTTCTAACACCTGGGTTCAATTTCCACATTTTCTTGTCCGGCTTTTTGGTTTTTAAATTTTTTTTTTGGACTTTTTCAAATATTTGAAAAGCTTGAAAAAGAATAAAATTGCTTTAAAGTTATAGACTAGGAGGAGATGAGTGTCAAATGGGCAGACAAACTAGTTCCAAGCATCAGAACATACCTATGCTCAATGCAAGGACACATGTGTAAGATAGCGACACTCGGGGGAAAGTCCCCTCCCAATAAAAATGGGAATCAAGCTGCAAAGGATATATAAAGTGGCTCTGCGTGGCTAGACATGAGACAAGCTCGATATATATGGCTGATACTCAAAGTCAGGGAAGCTGGCATAAGGCTCAATGAGTCAGGAAAAGCTCATGATAATGCAATTACAATTTGACATAAGGGAGTTCTAGGGAAACATGCCAACAAAAGATCAAGAGGAGTATGAGGCTCTTGCGAAATGTCATGGCAATACTATACAATGGACTCCCATATCCTAAAATACAAACTGTCGGCATGGGCACCAAATGCAAACAAGGAGATAACTAGGGTACCCATGTAAGGTCAAGCTCTACCATTCATATCTAGTCACTTCTAAAATAGCAAGAAGGTTTTGTGACAAGATAGAATGGGTTTGTACCTAAGGTTATAATGAAATGGTCATAAGGTCATGCAAAATGCAAACGGAGGTGAAATCTAACCTATATGCTAGTTTAAACATCATACTTGAAATTGGCATGAATGGGTCAAAACAACGGTCGAAACAGTGCTCAAAACGGTCTCCTACATCATATATTAGTGAAAAAACGAGCCAAAAGAGTCAGAAATGGTCCAAAACTATAGAAAGGGGGTAAAAATTTTCAAAAATTTTCAAAAATTCTATAAATTGTAAAAAATTCAAAACATTATATAACATTTGAAATTTTTACCCAATTGAGCTCAGAACTTCAAATGCGAATTCCGGGAGATCCAGCTGGCGAAATCCGACACTGTTTTTTCCAGGTAACTTCTCATGCCCTGCTCTTTCATTTACAGGTAAATTTTTCAATTTTCCATGGTCCAATTTGATTTCTAGGACATTCTAAACTATGCGCCTCGGCCCATGCAAAAATCAAGGATTTTTCCGCGTATAGGGCTGGCTATACGCAGAAAAATGCCTCAAAGTCACGTACATGCGTGGCTATTTAGAAAATAGTCACATACATATGTAGCTATTTAGCAAACAGTCGCGTATGCGGCTGTGTTCAAGTTTTTCTAAGACATCTAATGAGCCAAAATTGAATTAAATGTGCAGGATGGTTCTAGAATGGAGGGAATGAGAGCACAGGGATGTAGAAGAAGTAGTATGGGGCGATCTAATGTCACAATAGGCTCTTTGTGCATGCGAGCTCTACAAGTTTTGGTGTCTTGGTGGCTTAAGGGTGAAACCAAGATTGTTGTAGATGCTAGTAGACTACTGGGATCCTGACTTAGATTTGTTCCAGATTGAAAGGATGTCCCTCACCATAGAAGTGGAGGACATATACTTCATTACTGGATTGTCCCGATGGGGGGAAGTGGTGAACCTATATTCTCACGGGCCCAAATGTGGCCTCACCATAGATGAGTATATAGCTATATACTGTTATCTGAACACGGAGAAGGTTAGGATTCAGATCCCAACTAACTCCATACAGGTGTTAGGCCTAAAGGCCATACTACTGACACTCGACAGGGTAGCAAGGCTAGCCTTACTCTACCAGGCCTCGCGGCCCCTAATTTTCTATGTAGTGGAGTGCATGAGACCCACAGTTTACGATTGGAGCACTGCGCTATTGAGCAACATGAAGCACCAGCTCAGCAAGTGCAAGATGGGTAGGGTAGGAAACTTTGGTTTCAGCAGTATACTGAGCACGTTTTTCTTTCAGCGTGTTCTGGGATTGAGCCCTAGAGTTGACATTCCTCTTCATGGGGTTTGAGATCTGGCCCAATGACATTAGGCAGATGCGATGTGTAGACTAGGTGGAGGCAGGGTGTCCAACCCCTATCCAACTGATTTCTTTCCATGGTGGCAGCGGTAGATAGTTTCCATCGATGATTACCCCTATGCAAGGATAGATTTTTAGGGAGATCCTGACATCCCTCTACCACCATGATCAGCATATGGTGACATTCGTAACAAATCCCAACCCTCTTTTTAATATTTGTGAATTATTAATTTTGTTTTGTGTTTTTTGATATATATAGACTCAAAAGGACATGTTTTTGCGTGAAAACACATAATGAGATCCTGTCATATGTATGTAGATGTAGGACCACGACAACCTGAAGGCTTCCCTCGTCATAGATGGAGGGGAATTGGAGATTACATTATGGGTTTGGATGCGGAGCAGATGCTCCAAAGCATTCATACCAACTTCATGCGGCTGACACATAGGGTACCCATGGCACAGGTCGAGGACCTACCTGAGGCCATGCAGCGTCAGGTGGTGGGTGTGCCATGAGCATGGGTGCAATTTTTTTGACGGCTAGCTAGAGCCGTGGTGACATTCCATGATAAAAACCCCCCTCCTCCTCCCCAGGCTTAGATACCTGGGAGTGATACATTTTGTACTATCGTGCATGTTATTCTCTCAAATAAGATCCTAGATCATATTGCTTAAATGATAAAAATATAACATGGTATCAGAGCTAACCTGAGAAGAATACACTGTGCAGCTGTAGAAGCTAGGGATTCTTACTTTTTGGTTCTCTCTCCACATATCATTAGAAAAAGGAGGCTAGGATAACTCTCCATTGAAGGGAACATCTTTCCGTCAAAGGAGAATTTGATTTCAGGCATTTTCAGTTTTTGACCTACCACTGCAGCGACAATTAGGGATTTTCACAGAAGTGGAATTTTTGAGTGATGCTAGCATAGGATTTCTCTCCTCATCAAAATAGAAGTTTAGAAACCAAGGTAGAAGTTTTTGGTTGAGTAAAACTTTGGGAAAGTCAAACCCTAGTTTGACCCTGGGCATGAAAAACCCTAAAATACTAAAACTGGTAGTTTTGGTAGATTCGATATATCTCAGGATTGAAGTAGTCTCATGGGACAAAATTTTCATAGGATGAAGATAAAATCCCGATGCACCTAGTGTAAACATTTCAAACTCAGATTCTCTATATTCTAGGAGATATGATTCCTCCAAATCAGGGTTCCAGCCTCTTCTAGGATTCATCTCTAAACATGACACCTAGGGAGATTTGTTATATCTTGGGCTACGAAGGTCCAAATGAATTTTCGTAAGATGTTCTAGATAGGGCATGTAATTTAGTTTATGTGGTAAAGTTCTAGAACTTGATGATGAAATAGGGACAGGTGGAAGTATGTACAAGTTTTCTATGCTGAACAGGACTGAAATAAGTCACCTTGGGACAACTCTCTTAAGTCCCAATTGATGAAACCAATTCTGCTCAAACCTGTGGTGTTGGAAGGAGGACATATGAGGATAACTTAGTACGAAATTTAAGAGACAGAGGAGAATTAATTTTGGAGATATCAAAGAAAAAATATCAGGCATTTGTTGAGAGGAAATTAGAAAACTAGGGCTTCCTATTCCGGGAGCTTCCCTCCACTGTTTTCAGAAAATGAGTACATTGGACAGCTCACCTTGAAGAGGCCCATATTTATATCTAATCAGATTTGAAAATTAGGGTTTCTCTAACAAACCCTAGATCATCCAGCTCCGGAACTAGGACGAACACCTCAAATCAGTAAGATCTAATCTTTTGCTATTTACAGTTGAGGTTCTCATTTCAAGATGACTAAGCACACCAAGTTGATGAAAATCTTGGTGAAGTTGACAAATTCCAAGCATGGAAGTATAAGATTTCACTGGTTCTTAAAGAAAATGAATTAGACACCTACATAACTGGATAGGTTCCAGTTCCATAGGGAGATGAGGCTAAAAGCATTACACAAGAAGAACTTGGTCAAGGAAAAGAAGATCATTGTTGATTCAATCAAGGATCACCTTATACCACAAGTGTCCTCCCTAAAGACACCTAAAGAGATGTTTGATTCCTTGACAAAGCTATTTTAAAGGAAGAACATAAATCAGAAGATGACTTTGAGAAAATAGTTTAAGAATGTGAAGATCCAAAATGTAGAGACCATACAGTCATACTTTACAAGGGTCTCTCAAATCAAAGAACAACTTGAAGCAGTAGAAGAAGAAGTGGAGAATGCAGAATTTGTGATAACCACCTTGAATAGCCTCCAAGGATCATGGGATTCATTCATTCAAGGAATGTGTGAGAGAAGAAAGTGATTGCTTTTAGCAGACTCTGGGAAGAGAACACACAAGATGAATATTGACCCATAATAAGAGAAGAGAAGATGGGAGCAACTGAAAATCAAGCGCTCACAATTCAAAGAAGATCCCTCAAGTGATGAGGAATATGAAGAACTCAATTATTGAAAATCCTCTTATCCATATTGAGCATAAGGATAATAAATGATGTTGTTATGAATGAAGAAGATGATGAAGGTGAAAGGAGTCTACCCACGAAACAAATAAAGATAAGTATTCAATTGTCATTTCACGATATTGCTTTGTTATGCATTTTTTTATATTCAGTTGATGTATTATGCATGATAGAATGTTTGTATTAATAACAGTATACTACTAATATGCATGTGATGGGTAAGTATCTCATGGTGCTATGCAACTCTCCATTGCTACTTATCTAGAATGAAACCTCTTTGCTGACATATTGGATTAGTGAACAATATCAATGATGTATTGGTAGAGATGGAAGGCATTTAGAAAGTTTCCATGAGATATGGATGAATGTTGTATTGGCTAAAATAGTTGCATGATTATATATTTATGCATAAGAATTTTCCATTGTGAATATGCCTTATGAAATGCTTCTAACCATACAACTGGTGCATTTGACTTGTAGGAAAGATCGTGTACAATTGCCTACAAGCAAAGAAGGATGAGACTTGTTTGGAAGAACAAGTGATGATAGTTTGAGAAGTAATCCAAGATGAAGAATAATATGATGATACTTTCAAAGAAAGAAGAGGTCTCATACATAGTGCAGTTATGTGACACTGTTGAGTGACATCATTGATGCATAGCCTTCCAGCTATGAAGAAGTAGCCAAGAAGAAAGGGAAGGAGAGTACCAGTTCAAGAAGAATGATGTCTAGGATGCAGTATCGAGACCTGATGGGAAGTCTGTAATGTCTTCCATATGGATCTACAAGATCCAACATGTAGTAGATGGAAACATTGTGGGATACAAGGAAAGATTCCTAGCACGAGGATTCTCATGAAAAGAAGGCTTAGACTACAAAGAGACATTTGCAGCCACTTGAAGTTTGATAGTTAGACTCATGTGTGCAAAATAAGGCCTTGTACGAGATCAGAAGGAACCCATGAGATAACACATAAATGCGGAGCTTGGAGATTACCTAGAGGGATGAATATCTTAACCTTTGCTACAAGGTTGAAGATGAATTCCTATAGAGGATGACAGGCTCACAGATGGGTGCAAGAAGAACTTTTGAAAAGGTTCAAGATAGAGGATCTTGATATCTAGTGGCCCTAGATGGATACATATAATATTAGTAGTAGAGGAAGCTACTTGTGACTCTAGTACATAATGATTCAATGCATTGAGTACGAAAGGATCTGGGAGAATGATGCTTCGCTTCAAAGGGACTGACTATAGAAGATCCTAAGGTTTGAAATGGTACGATAGGATGGAAAGCTTATTGATGGCTCTAGTATTTATTGAGAGTAAATCATATTTCAACCTTTTCTTCAAGGTTAAAGGTGGAAGATGAGTGATGCTCCTGTTATATGTCGATGACTTGTTCTTGACATAAAAGAGGAACTCATTAAATTTGCAAGAAGGAGACTTGCTGTCGAGTTCGAAATGAAGGACTTGGGGATGATGCACTACTTTCTAGGCATGGAGGTTTGGCAGAATGCAGATGGAATATCCCTGGGACAAGGGAAGTATGCAGTGGAGATCCTGAAGAGGTTCAAGATTATGGATTGCAAGGCCATGACCACACCTATGACATTGATCCTGAAGCTATTGAGTGTTGCTTCATCAGAGATGGTTGATGCTATGATGTATCATCACATGATTGGGTCATTGATGTACCTGATGAATACGAGACCAAATATTTGTTTTTCTATGAATACATTAATCTAGTTGCTAACAAATCTAAGACATGTTCACCTGATTGCTGCAAAGCATATTTTGAGGTACATGAAGGGTACAATTGAGTATGGGATCAAGTATGATACAAATCATAAGATTAACTTGGAGGGTTATATGGATTTGGATTGGGCAGTGCCATTGATAGGAAGAGCATTTCAGGGTGTTGCTTTAGTTTGGGATCATGTGTGATCTCTTGGTTTAGTAGGAAGCAATCTTGTGTGGCACTGAGTACAGCCGAAGTAGAATATGTCACAACTTATTCAGTTATTTGTAAGGCACTATGGCTGAGGAAGCTATTATGTGATTTGTTTGATCTCCAGTTGGATGCTACTTGTATATATTATGACAACCAGAGTTGTGTGAAGTTGTCTGAGAACCCGGTGTTCCACGACAGGTTGAAGCATATCGAGATAAGATATCACTATATCATGGATATGGTGCAGAGAGGAGCATTGAAGCTCTAGTATGTTTCAACGGATGAGCATATAGCTGATGTGTTGATCAAGCCATTAGCCAAAGTGAAGTTTGAGTACTTTAGGGAAAATCTTGGTGTTATCTAGATCAAGGTTCCTTTGAAGGGGAAGTGATGAGTCCGAGAGACTTTCTGACATGGTAGGATTGGTTCTTTCCATGGGCATATGTAAGTGTAGATCCTTTCTGACATGGTAGGATTGGTTCCTTCCATGGGAAGATATAAGTGCTGAGCCTTTCTAACATGGTAGGATTAGTTCCTTCCATCCCCGGATATAAGTGCTGAGCCATTCTAGCATAGATGCGGGATGTGTTCCCCACATGGCTAGATATAAGTGCTGAGCCTTTCTAGCATGGATGCGGGATGTGTTCCCCACATGACTAGATATAAGTTTTGAGCCTTTCTGACATGGTTCTTTGATGTGTTCCTCCCATTGTTATATATAAGTGCTGAGCCTTTCCGACATATTGGATGTTAGGGGTTCACATAGAGAGAGAGATAAATTGGGGGTTAGGCATTTAGAGAGAGAGAGAGAGAGAGAGATCGAGGGTTATGGGTTCAAAGAGAAAAATGGTGGGTTTTAGGGATTTAGAGAGAGAGAATGGGAGTTAGGGATTAGATAGATATATATAGAGAATGGTATTTAAGGTTTTAGAAAAATAGACATGCAAAGAGATATTGGGGGTTAGGGGTTTATAGAGGGAGATATATATATAGGGGGTTATAGAGAAATAGAGAGAGTTTGGGTGTTGGGGGTCTAGAGATAGAGAGATATTGGGGGTTAGGAATTTAGTGAGAGAGAGAGTGTGTGAGAATGATATTGTAGTTTAGGGTTTTAGAGAGAGAGAGGTTATAGGTTAGAGGTTTAAAGAGAGATTTAGAGTGGGATTCAAGTCTAGGGGTTAAGAATAGAGAGAAAAGGAGAGAGAGAGAGAGAGAGAGAGAGAGATTGGAATTTATAGGTTTAGAGATATAAATCAATTGGAGGTTAGGGATTTTAAATAGACACACACACACACACACACACACACACACACACACACACACACACATAGAGAGAGAGAGAGAGAGAGAGAGAGAGAGAGAGAGAGACTAAGGGTTAGGAACTTCAAGAGAGAGAGAAACAAAAGAGAGATTGGAAGTTAGGGGATTGTAGTAGGGCTTTCACCCTTGATACAGGCAGGAACAACTCCCTTTTATCTATAGGAAGGAAGGGTAGGGTTCCTAGGAGAATGGAAAGAATAGAAAGAAAATGAAATACAACTCTACAGACAAGGTTAGGTCCAAGCTCCAAAACCCTACACAACATTGTTAGCAAACAAGGGACCTGCAAGACATCAATGGAAACTTGCAACAAAAATATGAGAAATAAACCTGCAAGCGAATTATGTTAGAAAAATACAATAAAAATGAAATTAAACAAATATTATACCTTCTCTAGTTCAAATGGTCCACCATGCCCTAGCTTGAGGGAGCACCTCCCAATGGATGGGGAGCTTTGGCTCAATGGAGGAATGGAGGAGAGGGAGGGTGAATAAATTGAGATGTAAAGGGTCTCAAGGCACCCACGTGGGCATCATAACGATAGGGAGATGAGAAGTGATTTGAGAGTGACCCCCACCCCTCTATTTATACATTTTCTTAGGATTTTGAGGTTGTGGGGGTCAAATGGGGGTCGTACGCAGATGTATTTGGGTGGTGTAGGTCATGTAGAGCTTACTGAGGGATTTTTTGGGTTAACAAATTTCTCCTTGATGTGTGAGGGAAGGAGGTCATCGTATGGACGACAGACATCATAGGATTTTCTGGGGAGTGGTGGTGCTTCCTGGGCTGGGGCATGGTGGCTATTGGTTTTTGTATTAATATGGTTCCCATCAATGGGTGAGATACAAAATAATGTGTGACATGTATATGGATGAGGCAAGAATCCCCATGCTCATAACGATGTCAAAATAATAATGTGATCTAATCTCCATAATACGAGAGCCGATCATGTACAACTATTGTTACAATAGTGGTTGCCTCAATGAGAGGCTTAATACAATACTGATATGAAGAACTGCTACATTAGACCCATGGCATTCTCATGTAATTATATATCTTCATGACTAATGGTCTACTGGATCTAGAGTGGTACATAGTTTACTAACAGAGAGTTAGAGTCTCTATGGTACAAGTATGCTACATCAATCATAAATCTATATAGAAGCACCGCTGGGGCTTCTGAACACTGTCTCCAATGCAACCGGGAAATCACAAGGTACATGAACCTGTTGGGATCCCTCAAATAGACTCATAAATTTGATAGAGTTAGGTGACATCTAGGTTCTTCAACCAAATACTGCATGGACCAATATCCCGTACGAATCTCAACGGTCAGATGATGTAGCTGGAGTCGAGCACGTGAGAAACGACCATCTTGATAGGAACCAAGGACTCCTCTCAAGTGGTCCAAGGAACTCATAAATGAGGTTAATGACACCAGGATACAGTGACCTATGGGTCTATCCTCTGGAATATATGTGTTGTTGTAGACAGAGGGAGACCTGCCCCTGGTCAAGAAAATGGTGTTTCCTTGACTAGAAGCGCGAGGGAGATAACCAAAATATGTGAGGCAATCTAAGGACTAACCCAATGAATGTGGGTGGGGAGGGGGAGGAGTTGAATAGGGGTAGAGGGAGTGTACTAGACTCAAAATTCCTTTGTTCAAAGTATGACGATAGGGAGGACCAGGAAGCAAATGAAACTGGATCATGGAAAAGGGATCATAGCTGTAATACCGGGAATGTAACTACAGATGGGAAATACTTGGGGGAGGTAGACACTTTTGATATTGATGGGATCCAAGGAAGACACATTGTAGAGTAATCTAAACAAAGGCGACCCAAAGTGAAAATGTTGCCAAATGGGGTGGTGTCTAGAGACATCATTGTGGTATGATCTCGTGGATTTTTAGCGAGCCCGAGAAAGTAATTAATTCTCAATGGTGCTTTCAATTTTAGAGAGTCTGAAAGCATGAAGAAGACTCTAGTGGGGGCTATTTTTCATTGGTAGTCTCCTATTCCCAAAAAAGGATAAAAGTATACACATGAGAGCTCACCCATCCTTTAGGGGATGAGAGACTTCTTTACCATTGGTAGTCCAGTCAGGCCGAAAAATGTTAAACCTATACTGACTGGGTGGTCATTCAGATACTTTTACAAGCATGAACGAAACCAAGTTTGCTCAGCGATAATTTCTTGATGAGAAGGTTGGAAAAGAGCTTAAGGAAAACCCATGGTGAGCTTTTTCATAAAGTTCAGCCCCTTTGCTCGAGAAAGCATAAAAGGATGCAGAGGGGAATGGTCTTTGATTGAATGTGCCAAGGTGGTCCTTTTCATTTGATGGTCTGCATGGTCCGCAAAAGGAGATAAACGAGACAATGTAGACGCCCTTTCCTATACTTTAAAGAGCGGGAAAGGAAGCAGTTGTGCTTGACCATCTTTTCATTCTTTTAGGAGTCAAAAAAGAGCTTAAAAGAAACTCCAATATGGTCAACCGATGAGGGCGACACTGATGGTGGCCCTATGTCGGGACAGTGGACAATGGTCCAAAGGTCATCCATGTAGTATGGATGGAGCAAGTGGCTCTTGAACATACCAATACATGCATGGGATAGATCGCGGAAGAGGCACGTGAGTCGGTGCGGTAGAGGCATGCAAACCGAGGTAGCTCTTGGAAAGAGGTCAGGAGAGTCGTGTGTGAGTTGTGGTGAATGGTATGGACTACATGTGATGTGAGTGCAATTACAGAGGAAGTTATATGCCAAATGCATGTAAAGGAAATGATCCATCCTTTGGACGATGGTCTGAAAACCTATGTAAGGTGTAGTGGGTAGATTATATAGCTATATGTTGAAATAAAATGATGCGCCTTCCAAGAGGTGGCCCAGGAACCTGTATGAGTGGTGGTAGGAAAGTGTGATGCAAGTACAGGTCCGAAGACACTTGTATCACCACGATGTGGCTCATAAACCGAGGTAACTTCTAGGAAGTGGTCCTAAAAATTACTTATTAAACACGAGACGATGGTCTCATTATAAGATAGAGGACGAAATTCTAGGCCCGGAGGTGCGAGGGGTTTCTCAAACAGACTCCAAGTGACTCTAACTAGCAGCTAATAGTGCTGTCCCTAATGGGGGTCTTTGATTTGTGGTAAAAATGTTGCAAAACAAACAAGAAAAAACTACACTATAAGGGACTCATAGTGGTGGTATCAGGCATAGACTCTCTTGAGGTAGATCTCGTTACGCGACTTCTTCAAGAGGCGACCATCTGAGTCAACGAAGAGGTATTCCCCCTTACCAAGATGAAGGTCTTTGGTAAGGAGGAGTGACGGAATCTGGTCTTTTATGGGAATAACCGATTCCTCACTATGGTTTAAATGGAATGGGGTAAAACTGGAGGTGGCTAAGGCTTCAAGTATCTCATCATCATTGCTGAAGCAATGAAGAGACAGGTCTGATGGACCGTTGGTGATGGTGGATACAAGAGGGTCTATAGAATTGGACATCATGTAAATGGACATGGTGTCTGAAGAAGGAGGTGGGGGATGGATTTCTTCTATCAGAGTGATCTCAGATTCAAGGGAATGTTGTCGAAGGTTGGCTAGAGTTGTTCAAAACTCGGACAAGTCCTGGTAGTGGTGAGAATAGTGTCCATACAATCTGTAGAGGGCACAGGCATGGTTTGTTCTCAATCACTTGTTTCTCACTATTGGCTTGCTTAGGAGTTCAACCATGGGGAGGTTTTCTGTTGTATCCATGGCATCCAAATGTGCACGAATTATGGGAATCTCAAGGTAGTTTTGAGTTGGATGGCCCTGTTCTTCCCAGATGGCAAAAGGCGGGATATGTCGAGGTTCAGTGGTAGCTTTCACATTTTTCCCCTGGCCCTTTTTGGGTGGGGTGATGTGGTGGTTGGTTTTTGTGGGCTAGGTGGAGGATGAGATTCAACCGCAATGGGTTGCATGGGGGTTAAGAATACCTGGGGCATCGGTGGTTGGGCAGGTGGATCTAGGTACCACACAAGAATCCCCAATGTGAAATTGGGTAAGTTTAAGGTAGCCATTACTGGCTTACTCATGACACCAGGTGGGGGAAAGAGGAAGGGAATTATGTGGACTAGGCAAGAGCCTAGATAACTCCATGATGGTTGCATGTGGGGATGAGGTTGTGGTGGCAGCTGCGCATAGTGTTGCGGTTGTGGATGATGTTGCGGTTACATATGATGTTGCGACTGATGCTGCGGTTGCAGATGATGATGTGGCTTCTGATGATGATACGGCTGCTGATGGTGTTGTGGGTGCAGTTGGGGTTGCTGATGCGGTTGATTTTTGGGTGCAGCAGTGCTATATGAGAGAATGCACAAATCTGCAATCTCATTTGGTGTTGGTGGTGGTGACATTAAGGGGAAAGAAGCTGTCATGGTGGTATCAGCGAACAACCTAGGGCCCACATTCAACAATGGGGAGGCTGGTATGTTGTCAACTATGGTGTTGACCATAGGGATAACATTGTCGGGTGTAGTTAGCCCTTGTGGATCAATAGTGTTAATCAGAGGGATAACATTGGCTGGTATAGTTATCCCTTGCAGATCATGATAAGTCAGTTAGTCAATCGTCATGATTTTCCCTTTGTGAGGGAACATCATGAGACGGAAAACAATTGATGCTACGACTCTCATGTCGTACATATAACTTCTTCTGAGGAGAAGGTTATAGTTGAACTGAGCATTGACAACCTCTATTTCAATCAGTACTATTTTCCTGGCTAATGTGATGGGAACATGAGGGAGGATCCCTTGGGATTTAGTGGGATTCCCATCATAAGCCCGCAGAGTAGTAGAGGATGGTTACAGAATTGGGGATCCAAGCTTCTGCCAGACTAAGGTATACATAATGCACGTGGATTCCCCCTCGTCCACTGTGCACTAGTGCACAACCAGATTTTGGATGGATACTGGGATTTGGAAGGCGATGGTTGATGGAATCCACAGTTATCTATGCTCTGTGTCAAATGTGATCAACTTGGAGTCGGAGGGGTCTATAGTGCCAAGGGTGGATAGTAAGGCTTTTCGTTGTGTTGGGAAAGTTTTGAGTACCTCAAGAGCGGACATGGTGGTAGTTGTTTGGGCCAAATCATCTACAATGATATAACTTACAACAATTCTAGCCATGACGTTGTTTGAAATCCCTCGTATGGGGGGGCATGGAGGGAAAGGGGGTAGCTGAGGAGGTGCATTGATTTTTTTTGGACCTAGATGTCACTAATGTGTTAGCGGGTTCAGTCTTGGTTCTGTACTTATTTCGTCTGGTCTATAAATTGACCTCTTTAGTTGTCATGGCTAGTAGGTGGTGAAAACCTATTTCTGCTGTCGGAGGTGCCCTCAGGGCCTTGGGACTGGGCTTGGGAGTGGGTGCAGTTGCTACCAGTCCTTGGACTGGTAATGGGTTTTGGAGGACCATGGGTGGAGGCCCTGGTGGTGCCGGGTTGGGTTGAGCTTGGGCTACCGTATTGGTAGCATGCTAAACCTCGTTGTTAATGGATTTCTTGGTGCGACCCATGAAGGGGAATTCATGTGTATAGTGCCCATAGAACTCACACAACTTGCATGGCTGATTTGTGCGCAACAAAGCATTGCGCCTGGGTGTGTTTGGTTGCTGAGGATTTTGGGCTGGCCGGTTTGCCTCGACATTGTTGGGAGGGTTTGGTTGTTGACCGCCTCCCTGTGGTTGATTGTTGCCTTGGTTTTGGGCTCAGTTATTTCTGGCTTTCCCTTGTTGGTTATTGGGGGCTGGCTGGTTAGGATGGTTTTGTTGTGCAAACACCTATCCNTAGGGGCGGGGGCTTGAATTGCTTGCATCGTTGGTGCATAGTAAACTTGGGTGGGTGTAGGTGCCACAAATGTGGGCATTTGTCCTGCATATTGTTGTGCCGACCAAGCTAATTCCTTGGCCTATTGCAGTGGTGTAGGTTGTGCATAAGAAGTTGTGGCTCCAGACTAGGGCATCATTCTTTCATAGTTCGAAGTTTGGTTTTAATAGGCAACACTGGGGGTGTTGCTTGGTTGTTGTAGTATTACAGGTGGTGTCGGATGGTGTTGTGGTTGGTGGGAGATAGAACCTATGATGCCATCTACAGCATGGGATGCCCCCGGTGCATCCTGGTAGGAGGTGCCTATGCAGGGAGCATCTGGAATGACAGTGTAAAGGTATCTAGATTGTGCGTAGATTAGATCAAATTGTTGGGCTTTCAAGATGGCCTCCTCTTCAGATTAGGGACGTTTGAATGCGACGTCCTTCGCTATAGGTGGTAGAAATTTTTTTAGGAACCAATCCAGGAATATCTTGTCATCAAGTTAAATATTGCACAAACTACGGTGTCTCCGCCACTCATGGATGTGGTCAGTTATGTGGGTCACAGTATTTTGGTGACAAGATAGCAAGATCTCCACTCCTTTGTCGTATCTAATGGAGAGTTAGAAATACTGCAGGAACATGAAATCCAAGGAAATCCGGGTACTTGGATTGCTATAGCTCAATGTACCACTTGGATGCAACACCTATGAGGGTGCGTTGGAATAGTATGATTCTGATCGAATTGTCTATGATGCTATTTGATGAGCACCATAGGTGAAACGTCATGACATGGTTTTGGGGGAACTCCCCTGCCTTCCCTTCAAAATTAGGAATGTCTAAGGGGAGTTTGGTTGGCATGGGAGGACAAATTTTTTGATGGCGGATAGGTTCATTTTTTAACTGAGCCAAGTCAGGAAGGTTGAGGTGTGCCATGAAAGGAAGGTTTGACCCAAGGTTGATGTGTTATGGGGTAGCAATGGTGGTGGGGTTTGCAGGGACATGATGCACCTGTATAACTGGGGGTACTTGTTGCATAGTTGTGGATGGGCCACTTCCCCCAAGTGTGGTAAATGGAACTGTGTGAGTGGAAGGGCCACTTCCCACATGTATGACAGGTGGGGCAGTGTAGGTGGAAGGGCCACTGCCCCTAGGCATGCCAAGTGGGACAATGTGAGTGGACAGGACACTGCCCCCAGTCATGACAGGTGGGACAGTTTGACTGGTCAGTGTGGGTGGAGGTAGCTGACTTATGACAGTTTGCATGACTATTCTAAGGCCACCAGCAGAGGTGTTAGTGGTGGTGTGGGGTATGGACATGGGTCCAGTACCAATCACTAAGCTGGAAAATGGATCTGGGTTTGTACCAGCCATAGGGCTAGATGGTGCAGTATGCAAGTCTGGCTCAGATTGGTATGATTATGAGTTTGAATCAAAGGTTGTGTGGCCTTCTAATGATGTAGAGGGTTGTCAAGGATGGTCTCAATGGTGTTGGTTCAAGGACCCAAACTGTGGTGGATTGCCTCTCAGGCATGAGGAAGAACGTGGGAATCAATTATGTCTAATTGGTATGTCAAGTGGTGAAATATGGTAATGACTTTTGGACCCCACTTTTAATGGCTTCCTATTGGATTTCAGGTGGTCACTCAACCACCAAGACTGCCAGGAGATAGTGCTTAGCTTTTTCCTCATGGGAGTGCTAGTCAATCAGTGGGGGTTGTTGCCCGTTTCACTTGGCAATTCCTCTTAGTGGCCAACTACTTTGGGGTTCTCGTGGTACTCCTCATAATGAGTTTCTAGGCTGAACCCAAGTACTTCCCATGATTAAGACAGTTAGGGACTTATGTCCTCAAAGACTACAAGTGTTTGAATTAGTGTAAATTATAAATTTTAATGGCTAGCTCAGTGTTATGAACTGAGTTTGGTTATTTTATGTGGTATGGTTTGTGTGCATGTATTTTATATTTCTGTTACAATTAGTGGCTTCTTGTATGGCTTATGAATAGTCCATAGAGATTGTATTGCATAACTTATAACATGAATAAATTGTTTATGATAGTATTAAATTGTGAACATAAACTTGAAAACATGCCAGACCTAAATATGAACAGTGGTAGCCTGACTAGGTGACTTCCTTACACTTGTATTTCTCTTCAACCAGGAAAGAGTGTTGGGCTCTCAACACAATGGGACTAAGCCCATCCGTAGATCCTCAGGTCAGTCTCTGGATGCAAGGTCGGTCAATAGGGAGGACGCGAGTGCCATGAAACCCCCAACGGTCTCCACCCCCTCTACCTTCCAAGTCACCTGTTTTTAGTGGTTTTGAAAAATGACAGGTGAAGTGCCTATTACTATATGAGCTTCACCCTTCATCTTATCCTAGAATACCTCGAAGGGTGATGACTAGGTAGAGGAGGAAGGGATAGGAAAGATATTAATTTCAAATTAAGAATTGAAACCTATAGAAATTTTATCCAAGCTTTAATTAGATTTTTTAACCAATTAACCATTTGATTTAATAGTGATTTACATAGGCTATAATCAAATAAACAGAGAATGACATGAATTAAACACAGATTGATGGACAGAGGTAGTTGAGCCACATTGACAGTCCTAATAACTTTAAAAATCTGAATCTGAGAGACAGATCGCTCTTTTTGGGCGAAATGTGGCGAGGGGGTCACCAAATTTTCCCCAAATCAGGGGAGGGGGTCGCTCATAAACTGCAGATAGAAGCAATCTACTTTCTGGGATGAAGTCGCACCTTTCGACCCTAAATGAGTGACCTGGTCGCACTTTTCAGCCCACTAAGAGCAACCTGGTCTGAATGATGGAAATTTTTTTAACCTTAGCCAGGACTGGCCGATAGTAATCTGTACTGTGGCCAAATGGGATTGGTTTGTCCTTAAGGAGGACCGACTATGAATAAAAATGAATGAAAAGACATTTAATCTATATTTGAAAGAAAACTAAACTAGGGAAAAATAAAATTGAATTACAGAAATTAAACCCAAGGATCCTGTGGGATCGACCTGGTATGGTCGCCAAATATGTCGTAGGGCTTTCGCCCTTGCTACAGGCAGGAACAACTCCCTTATGTCTATAGGATGGAAGGGTAGGGTTCTTGTGAGAATGTAAAGAATATAAAGAAAATGAAATACAACCCTGCAGACAAGGTTAGGGCTAAGCTCCAAAACCCTACACAACATTGTTAGCAAACAAGGGAGCTGCAAGACATCAATGGAAACCTGCAACAAAAATATGAGAAATAAACCTGCAAGCAAACTATGTTAGAAAAATATAATAAAAATGACATTAAACAAAGCTTATACCTTCTCTGGTTAAAATGGGCCACTATGCCCTAGCTTGGGGGAGCACCTCTCAATGGATGGGGAGCTTTGGCTCAATGGAGGAATGGAGGAGAGGGAGGTTGAATGAATTGAGAAGCAAAGGGTCTCAAGGCACTCACACGGGCAACATAATGATAGGGAGATGAGAAGTGATTTGAGAGTGACCCCCGCCCCTCTATTTATAATTTTTCTTAGGATTTTGAGTGTGTGTGGTTCAAATGCGGGTTGTACGTAGATGTATTTGGGTGGTGTAGGTCATGTAGAGCTTACTAAGGGATTTTTTGGGTTAACATGGATTATATATAGAGAGAGGCATTGGATATTAGGGGCTTACAGAGAGAGAGATTGGATGTTCAGGGTTTAGAGAGAGAGATTGGAGGTTAAGGGTTTAGAGAGAGAGAGAGAGATGTTGGGGGTTAGGGGTTTAGAAAGAGAGATAGATTGAAGGTTAGGGGTTGGGATAGAGAGAGATAAGAGGTTAAGGATTTAGAGAGAGAGATAAAGAGAGTGCCAGTGAGAATGAGAGATTGGGGTTATGGATTGAGAGAGAGAGAGAGAGAGGTAAATTAGTGGTAAGGGGTCTAGTGAGAGAGATATTAGCAGTTAGGATTTTAGAGAGAGATATTTGGGGTTAGGTGTTTAGAGAGAGAGAGAGAGAGAGAGAGAGAGAGAGAGGTTAGGGGTTTAGGGGAGATATTGGTGGTTAGGGGAGATATTGGATGTTAAGGGTTCACAAAGAGGTAGATAGAGAGGGAGAGAGAGAGATATTGGGGATTAAGGGATAATAGAGAGAGAGAAATATATAAAGGGTTAGAGGTTAAAATATTGGATGTTAGGGGTTTATAGAGAGAGAAATAGAAAGAGATATGGAGGTTAGTGGTTGAGAGAGAGAGAGAGAGAGAGAGAGAGAGAGAGATTAGGGATAGGATTTTAGAGAGATATATTTGTGGTTAGGTGTGTGTGTGTGTGTATATATATATATACAGAGAGAGAGAAGGATTTGAGATTAGGGTTTTAGAAAGAGAGAGAGAGAGAGAGAGAGAGAGAGATTTGAGGTTAGGGGTTTACAAAGAGAGAGAGAGAGATTGGGGGTTAGTGGTTTAGAGAGAGAGAGAAAAAAAAAGAGAGATAATGGAGGTTAAGGGTCTAGACAGAGAGAGAGAGAGAGAGATTGGAGGTTAGGGGTTTTACAGAAAGAGAGAGATTCAATGTTAAGGGTTCACAAAGAGAATGATATTGAGGGTTTAGGGTTTAGAGAGAGAGAGAGAGACTAGGGTTTAGGAGTTTAAAGAGAGATAGAAAGAGATATAGATTGAGGGTTAGTTTTTTGGAGAGAGAGAGAGAGAGAGAGAGAGAGAGATTGAGGGTTAGTGGTTTAGAGAGAGAGAGAGAGAGAGAGAGAGGGTTAATGGTTTAGAGAGAGAGAGAGAGAGATTGGGGATTAAGGGTTTATAGAGAGAGAGAGAGAGGGTTAGGGGTTACAGAGAGAGAGAGAAATAGAAACACAAATATTGGTGGTTAGTGGTTAAGAGAGAGAGAGAGAGAGAGAGAGAGAGATTGGAGGTTAGTATTTTAGAGAGAGAGAGAGAGATTGGGGGTTAGGATTTTAGAGAGAGAGAGAGAGAGAGAGAGAGAGATTGGAGGTTAGTATTTTAGAGAGAGAGAGAGAGATTGGAGGTTAGGATTTTAGAGAGAGAGAGAGAGGGATTGCAGGTTAGGGTTTTAGAGAGAGAGATTACGTGATAGTTGTTTAGAGATAGAGAGACATTGGGGTTAAGGGGTGTATCGATACTGAGAGAGATAAAAAGAGAGAGATATGGTGTTAGTGGTTTAGAGAGAGAGTGAGAGATTGCGGGTTAATGGCTTGGTGAGAGACAAAAATAGAAAGATAGATATTGGGGGTTAGGGATGTAGGGGGTTAAAGGTTTAGAGAGAGAGAGATAAATTAGGGGTTAGGTTATTAGAGAGAGAGAGAGAGAGATTGGATAAGAGGTGTTAATAAAGTGAGAATAGAAAAATATAGATTGGTGGTTAGGGGTTTAGAGAGATATAGAGACATTAGGGGTTAGTGGATTAGAGAGAGAGATTGGAGGCTAGTTGTTCATAGGGGAGAGATATTTAGGGTTATGGGTTTCGAGAGAGAGAGAAAGAAATTGAGGGTTATGGTTTAAGAGAGAGAGAGAGAGAGAGAGAGAGAGAGAGAGAGAGAGAGAGATTGGGGTTCAAAGCGGCTTAGAGAGAGAGACAGAGAGAGAGAGATACGAAGTTAGGGGTTTGGAGAGATAGTGGGAGATAGAAATAAAGAGATTGGGGGTTAGGGATTAGATAGGGAGATAGAGAGAGATATTGGATGTTAGGGATTTAGTGAGATAGAGAGTAGGGTTACATGTTTAGAGAGAGAAAGAGGGGCTGAGTGGTTTGGATGGTGAGAGAGATAGAGAGACTAGGGGTCAATAATTTAGATAGAGAGAGAGAGAGAGATAATGATGTTTAAGGGTATATATATATATATATACATAGAGAGAGAGAAACATTTAGGGTTGGGATTTTAGAGAGAGAGAGAAAGAGAGAGATAGTGGATGAGAGAGAGAGGGGGGTTGGTGGTTAGGGGTTTAGAGAGAGAGAGAGATATTTGTAGGTTAGGAGTTTAGAGAGGGAGAGAGAGAGAGAGAGATTTGGGGTTAGGGGTTAAGAAGAGAGAGAGAGAGAGCATTAGAGGAAATTTGGGGTCTAAAATGGGCCTTATAAGAAAACGCGCCAACAATAAATTTTGTGAGTTGGAATTCAAGAACCAATAGAATTTCAATAAAATGAGTTAACCATAATGGTTGAATTGAAATATTTGTCATAAAAGAAAACTACTTTTTTGCTCGTATTTTTGACATATCTCCCTGTGTTTTTACTCAATTTCTAAGTGGGAAATTTCATCATCATCACATTTTTTTCCAGGTATTTCTTGTTTTTGGGGTAGCGGGGTCCATCAAAAGTATGCAATGTGGGTACTCGTTGGATGCAGAATTAAATTCTACATCCAACGAGCTCTCCCACTTAGAATTTGAGTAAAAAAATAGGGAGATATGTAAAAAAAACAAACACAAAAAGTAGTTTTTTTCATTTTCCTCCAAAGTTAATAACTATTATTTTATTATTTTCCTTAGGAGGGCCATTTTAGACCTCAAATTTCCTCTAATTATTGGGGTTAGAGGTTTAGAGAGAGATATCAATTGGAGGTTAGGGATTTAGACATATATATAAATAGAGAGAGAGAGAGAGAAATAAAAAAAAAGATATTAGAGGTTAGGGGATTAGAGAAATATGTATTGGGGATGAGCGATTTAGAGAGAGAAAGAGAGAGATTGGAGGTTAAGGGTTTAGAGAGAGAGAGATTGGTGTTTATGGATTTATAGAGAGATAAACAAAAAGATAAAGATTGGGGGTTAGTGGTTTATAGAGAGAGAGAGAGAATGGAGGTTACTGGTGATAGAGAGACTGATTGGGGGTTAGCGCTTTAGAGAGAGAGAGAGAGAGAGAGAGATTGGGTGGTATATGTTTAGAGAGGGAGAGAGAGATTCAGGGTTAGGGGTTTAGAAAGAGAGCGATACATTTGAGGATGGTGATTTAGAGAGAGAGAGAGAGAGATTGGGGTTTATGGGTTTAGAGAGAGAGAGAGATTGGGGTTTATGGGTTTAGAGAGAGAGAGAGATTGGGGCTTAATGGTTAGAGAGAGAGAGAGAATGAGATTTAGGGTTATGGGTTTTGAGAGGGAGAGATAAAGTTATGGGGTGCAGGGTTTAGAGAGAGAGAGAGAAAGATGGAGATTAGGGTTTTAGGATTTTAGAGAGAGAGAGGGAGAGAAACATGGTGATTGTGGGTTAGGAGTTTAGAGAGAGAGAGAGAGAGATTAGGGATTATGGGTTTAAATAGAAAGAGAGGGTTAGGGTTTTAGATAGAGAAAGGGATTGGAGGTTAGGGCTTTCTAAAGAGAGAGATTGGGGGTTAACGGTTTAGGGAGAGAGAAGTAGAAAGATAAATATTCGGGATTAGTGTTCTAGAGAGAGGAAAATGGAAATGGAAGGAGAGAGAGAGAGAGAGATTGGAGGTTAGGAGTTTAGAGAGAGAGAGAGAGATTAGTGGTTATGGGTTAGAGAGAGAGAATGGGGTTTAGGGGTTTAGAGAGTGTGATATGAGAGGATAGGGGTTGTAAGAGAGAGAGAGATTGGGTTTTATCGATTTAGGGGGAGAACGAGATATTGGTGGTTAGGGTTAGGGATTTAGATGGAGAGAGAGAGAGAGAGAGAGAGAGATTTGTGGTTACAGGTTTAGAGATTAAGGAATAATAGAGAGAGAGAAAGATAGAGGGTTAGGGGTTAAAGAAAGATATTGGATGTTAGGGGTTTATAGAGAGAGAAATAGAAAGAGATATGGAGGGTAGTGGTTAAGAGAGAGAGAGAGAGATCAGGGATAGGATTTTAGAGAGAGATATTTGTGGTTAGGTGTGTGTGTGTAAATATATATATACAAAGAGAGAGAGAGAGACAGAGAGAGAGAGAGAAGGATTTGAGAATAGGGTTTTACAAAAAGAGAGAGAGAGAGATTGGGGGTTAGTGGTTTAGAGAGAGATAATGGAGGTCAGGGGTCTAGACAGAGAGAGAGAGATTGGAGGTTAGGGGTTGTATAGAAAGAGAAAGATTCAATGTTAAGGGTTCACAAAGAGAAAGATATTGAGGGTTTAGGATTTAGAGAGAGAGAGAGATTGGGGGGTAGGGGTCAATAGAGAGAGAGACAGATTTTGGGTTAGGGGTTTAGAGAGAGAGAGAGACTGGGGTTTAGGAGTTTAAAGAGAGAGATAGAAAGAGATAGAAATTGAGGGTTAGTTTCTTAGAGAGAGAGAGAGAGAGAGATTGGGGATTAAGGGTTTATAGAGAGAGAGAGGGTTATGGGTTACAGAGAGAGAGAGAGAAATAGAAACACAAATATTGGTGGTTAGTGGTTAAGAGAGAGAGAGAGAGAAAGAGATTGGAGGTGGTTAAGAGAGAGAGAGAGAGAAAGAGATTGGAGGTTAGGATTTTAGAGAGAGAGAGAGAGAGGGATTGGAGATTAGGGTTTGAGAAAGAGAGAGAGAGGGATTGGAGGTTAGGGTTTGAGAGAGAGAGAGAGAGAGATTATGGGGTAGTTATTTAGAGACAGAGAGACATTGGGGTTAAGGGGTGTATAGATACTGAGAGAGATAAAAAGAGAGAGATATGGGGTTAGTGGTTTAGAGAGAGAGTGAGAGATTGGGGGTCAGTGGCTTGGTGAGAGACAAAAATAGAAAGATAGATATTGGGGGTTAGGGATGTAGGGGCTTCAAGCTTTAGAGAGAGATATATAAATTAGGGGTTAGGTTATTAGAGAGAGAGAGATTGGAGACTAGGTGTTCATAAAGAGAGAATAGAAAAATAGAGATTGGTGGTTAGGGGTTTAGAGAGATATAGATAAATTAGGGGTTAGTGGATTAGAGAGAGAGAGAAATTGGAGGCTAGCTACTCATAGGGGAGAGATATTCAAGGTTATGGGTTTAGAGAGAGAGAGAGAGAGAGAGATTGGGGTTTAAAGGGGCTTAAAGAGAGAGAGAGAGAGAGAGATTCGAAGTTAGGGGTTTAGAGAGATAGAGGGAGATATAAATAAAGAGATTGGGGGTTAGGGATTAGATAGAGAGAAAGAGAGAGATATTAGTTGCTAGGGATTTAGTGAGACAGAGAGTAGGGTTACATGTTTAGAGAGAGAAAGAGGGGTTGAGTGGTTTAGATTGTGTGTGTGTGTGAGAGAGAGAGAGAGCGATAGAGATTAGGGGTCAATAATTTAGATAGAGAGAGAGAGAGATAATGATGTTTAAGGGTATATATATATACATAGAGAGATAGAGAAACATTTGGGGTTGGGATTTTAGAGAGAGAGAGGGGTTAGGGGTTTAGAGAGAGAGAGAGAGAGAGAGAGAGAGAGAGAGAGAGAGAGATTAGAGATTAGGGGATTAGAGAAATATGTATTGAGGATTAGTGATTTAGAGAGAGAGAGAGAGAGAGAGATTGGAGGTTAAGGGTTTAGAGAGAGAGATATTGGTGTTTATGGATTTATAGAGAGATAAACAGAAAGATAGAGTTTGGGGGTTGGTGGTTTATAGAGAGAGAGAGAGAATGGGGGTTACTAGTGATAGAGAGACTGATTGGGGGTTAGTGCTTTAGAGAGAGAGAGAGAGAGAGAGAGAGAGAGAGAGAGATTGGGTGGTATATGTTTAGAGAGGGAGAGAGAGAGAGAGAGAGAGAGAGAGAGAGAGAGAGAGAGAGAGAGAGAGAGAGAGAGAGAGAGAGAGAGAGAGAGAGAGAGAGAGAGAGAGAGAGAGAGATTGGGGTTTATGGGTTTAGAGAGAGACAAAGAGATTTTGGCTTAATGGTTAGAGAGAGAGAGAGAATGAGATTTGGGGTTATGGGTTTTGAGAGAGAGAGAGATAAAGTTATGGGGTGCAGGGTTTAGATAGAGAGAAAGATGGAGATTATGGTTTTAGGATTTTAGAGAGAGAGAGGGAGAGAAATGGGGTGATTGTGGGTTAGGAGTTTAGAGAGAGAGAGAGAGAGAGATATTGGGGATTATGGGTTTAAATAGAAAGAGAGGGTTGGGGTTTTAGATAGAGAGAGGGATTGAAGGTTAGGGCTTTCTAAAGAGAGATATTGGGGGTTAACGGTTTAGAGAGAGAGAAGTAGAAAGATAATTATTCGAGATTAGTGTTCTAGAGAGAGGAAAATGGAAATGGAAGTAGAGAGAGAGAGAGAGATTGGAGGTTAGGAGTTTAGAGAGAGAGAGAGAGATTAGTGGTTATGGGTTAGAGAGAGAGAATGGGGTTTAGGGGTTTAGAGAGAGTGTGATATGGGAGGATAGGGGTTGTAAGAGAGAGAGAGAGATTGGGGTTTATCGATTTAGGGGGGGAACGAGATATTGGTGGTTAGGGTTAGAGATTCAGATGGAGAGAGAGAGCGAGAGAGAGAGAGAGAGAGAGAGAGAGAGAAAGAGAGAATGTGGGTTAAGAGTTTTACATCAATAGATAGATAAATAAATAGAGAGAGAGAGAGAGAGAGAGAGAGAGAGAGAGAGAGAGATTTGTGGTTATGGGTTTAGAGAGTGAGAGAGAGAGAGAGGTTGGGGGTATAGGGGAGATATTGGTGGTTAGGGGAGATATTGGATGTTAAGGGTTCACAAAGGGTGAGAGAGAGAGAGAGAGAGATTGGAGATTAAGGGATAATAGAGAGAGATATATATAGAGGGTTAGGGGTTAAAGAAAGATATTGGATGTTAGGGGTTTATAGAGAGAGAAATAGAAAGAGATATGGAGGGTAGTGGTTAAGAGAGAGAGAGAGAGATCGGGGATAGGATTTTAGAGACAGATATTTGTGGTTAGGTGTGTGTGTGTGTGTGTGTGTGTATACAAAGAGAGAGAGAGAGAGAGAGATTGGAGGTTAGGGGTTTTACAGAAAGAGAAAGATTCAATGTTAAGGGTTCATAAAGAGAAATATATTGAGGGTTTAGGGTTTAGAGAGAGAGAGAGATTGGGGGGTAGGGGTATATAGAGAGAGACAGATTTTGGGTTAGGGGTTTAGAGAGAGAGAGAGACTGGGATTTAGGAGTTTAAAGAGAGAGATAGAAAGAGATAGAGATTGAGGGTTAGTTTCTTAGAGAGAGAGAGAGAGAGAGAGAGAGAGAGAGAGATTGGGGATTAAGGGTTTATAGAGAGAGAGAGAGGGTTAGGGGTTATAGAGAGAGAGAGAGAGAAATAGAAACACAAATATTGGTGGTTAGTGGTTAAGAGAGAGACAGAGAGAGAGAGAGAGAGAGAGAGATTGGAGGTTAGGATTTTAGAGAGAGAGAGAGAGAGGGATTGGAGGTTAGGGTTTTAGAGAGAGAGAAAGAGGTTATGGGGTAGTTGTTTAGAGACAAAGAGACATTGGGGTTAAGGGGTGTATAGATACTGAGAGAGATAAAAAGAGAAAGATATGGGGTTAGTGGTTTAGAGAGAGAGTGAGAGATTGGGGGTCAGTGGCTTGGTGAGAGACAAAAATAGAAAGATAGATATTGGGGGTTAGGGATGTAGGGGCTTAAAGGTTTAGAGAGAGATAGATAAATTAGGGGTTAGGTTATTAGAGAGAGAGAGAGATTGGAGACTAGGTGTTCATAAAGAGAGAATAGAAAAATAGAGATTGGTGGTTAGGGGTTTAGAGAGATATTGAGAAATTAGGGGTTAGTGGATTAGAGAGAGAGAAATTGGAGGCTAGCTGCTCATAGGGGAGAGATATTCAGGGTTATGGGTTTAGAGAGAGAGAGAGAGAGAGATTGAGGGTTATGGGTTAAGAGAGAGAGAGAGAGAGAGAGAGAGAGATTGGGGTTTAAAGGGGCTTAGAGAGAGAGAGAGAGAGAGAGAGAGAGAGAGAGAGATTGGGGTTTAAAGGGGCTTAGAGAGAGAGAGAGAGAGAGAGAGAGAGAGAGAGAGAGATTTGAAGTTAGGGGTTTAGAGAGATAGAGGGAGATATAAATAAAGAGATTGGGGGTTAGGGATTAGATAGAGAGAAAGAGAGAGATATTGGATGTTAGGGATTTAGTGAGACAGAGAGTAGGGTTACATGTTTAGAGAGAGAAAGAGGGGATGAGTGGTTTGGATGGAGAGAGAGAGAGAGAGAGAGAGAGAGAGTAGGGGTCAATAATTTAGATAGATAGAGAGAGAGAGAGAGAGAGAGATAATGATGTTTAAGGGTATATATATATATATATATATATATATATATATACATAGAGAGAGAGAAACATTTGGGGTTGGGATTTTAGAGAGAGAGAGGGGTTGGTGGTTAGGGGTTTAGAGAGAGAGAGAGAGAGAGATTTGTAGGTTAGGAGTTTAGAGAGGGAGAGAGAGATTTGGGGTTAAGGGTTAAGAAGAAGAGAGAGAGAGATTGGGGTTAGAGGTTTAGAGAGAGATATCAATTGGAGGTTAGGGATTTAGACACACACACACACACACACACACACACACACATATATATATATATAGAGAGAGAGAGAAAGAGAGAGAGAGATATTAGAGGTTAAGGGATTAGAGAAATATGTATTGAGGATTAGCGATTTCGAGAGAGAGAGAGAGAGAGAGAGAGAGAGAGAGAGAGAGAGAGAGAGAGATTGGAGGTTAAGGGTTTAGAGAGAGAGATATTGGTGTTTATGGATTTATAGAGAGATAAACAGAAAGATAGAGATTGGGGGTTGGTGGTTTATAGAGAGAGAGAGAGAATGAGATTTGGGGTTATGGGTTTTGAGAGAGAGAGATAAAGTTATGGGGTGCAGGGTTTAGAGAGAGAGAAAGATGGAGATTATGGTTTTAGGATTTTAGAGAGAGAGAGGGAGAGAAATGCGGTGATTGTGGGTTAGGAGTTTAGAGAGAGAGAGAGAGAGAGAGAGATATTGGGGATTATGGGTTTAAATAGAAAGAGAGGGTTAGGGTTTTAGATAGAGAGAGGGATTGGAGGTTAGGGCTTTCTAAAGAGAGAGATTGGGGGTTAATGGTTTAGAGAGCGAGAAGTAGAAAGATAAATATTCGTGATTAGTGTTCTAGAGAGAGGAAAATGGAGAGAGAGAGAGAGAGATTGGAGGTTAGGAGTTTAGAGAGAGAGAGAGAGAGATTAGTGGTTAGGGGTTAGAGAGAGAGAATGGGGTTTAGGGGTTTAGAGAGAGTGTGAAATGGGAGAATAGAGGTTGTAAGAGAGAGTGAGATTGGGATTTATCGATTTAGAGGGAGAATGAGATATTTGTGGTTAGGGTTAGGGATTTATATGGGGAGAGAGAGAGAGAGAGAGAGAGAGAGAGAGAGAGAGAGAGAGAGATTTGTGGTTACGGGTTTAGAGAGTGGGAGAATGGAGGTTAGGGGATTAGAAGGAGAGAGAGAGAGAGAGAGAGAGAGAGAGAGATTGGGGTTTAGGGGGTTTATGAGAGAGAGACAAAGAGACATTGAAGGCTACAAGTTTAGATATAAAAAGAGATTTGTGGTTAGGGGATTAGAGAGAGAGATATATATAGTAAGATGGATTCGGGTTTAGGGGTTTATAGAGAGAGAGATTGGAGGTTAGGGATTTAGAAAGAGAAGGAGATTGGGGATTAGTTGTTTAGAGAGAGAGGCAGATTGGAGGTTAATGGTTTAGAGAGAGAAAGGGGGGTTTAGGGGTTTACAAAGAGAGAAATATAAAGAGAGAGATTGGAGGTTAGGGGTTTTAGAGAGAGAAAGCGAGAGAGAGAGAGAGAGAGAGAGAAAATGTAAATTAGGGGTGATAAAGGGAGTGATTTAGGGTTAGCACATTAAGGAGAGAGAGTGAGAGAGAATGGGGCTTAGGATTTTAAAGAGAGATAGAGAGAGAGAGATTGATGGTTAGTGGTTTAGAGAGAGTCATAGAGAGAGAGGGGGGGTTTTAGAGGTTAGAGAGAGAGAAATAGAAAGAGAGAGATTAGAGGTTATGGATTTAGAAAGAGAGTGGGAGAGGATTTAGATTAAGGTGATAAAGAGAGTGCATCGGGGTTAGGACATTAGAGAGAGAGAGAGAGACATATTGGGTGTCAAGGGTTTAGAGAGGGAGAGAGATGAGAAATAGTTTGGGGGTTATGGAATTAGAAAGAGAGATAGATACATTTGAGGTTATGGGTTTAGAGAGAGAGGGGGGAGAGAGAGAGATTAGGAGTTAGAGGTTTAGAGAGAGAGAAAATGAGTTTTGGGGTGCGAAGTTTAGAGAGAGAGAAAGAGGAATACTAAGGGTTAGGAATTTAGAGAGACACAAAGAGAGAGAGAGAAAGAGAAATAGAGTGGGGGTTAGGGGTTTAGATAGAAAGAGAGGGTAATGGTTTTAGAGAGAGGGAGACAAATTGGAGGTTAAGGGTTTTGAGATTAGGGGTTAGAGTTTTAGAGAAAGAGATATTTGAGGTTACGGGTTTAGAGAGAGAGAGAGAGAGTGACATTGGAGGATAGGGGTTGTGAGAGAGAGATTGGTGTTTAAGGGTTTAGAGAGAGTTC
>LPNX010930003.1:4124-18132 GCA_001517045.1 Pseudotsuga menziesii | reverse complement strand
TAACTGACTCTTGCTGCTGTTTAAAACGTTCTCTAGCCTTGGATCTGGCCTCTTCTGCCTTCAGGAGATTATATATTCTTATTTGGAGAACCTCATCATCCAACCCCCTAGACTCTTGAGCTAGCATGGAAGATGCCAGCATGATATTGGGAGGCAGGATAGCTTCCTTACCGTACACAAGGGTATAGGGTGACACTCCTATTGCAGACTTGGGGGTGACTCTGTCAGCCCACAGGGCGTTGGGTAAGGCTGAGTGCCAACTTCGCTAATTTTCTATGACAGTCTTCTTCAGGATTCTAATGAGGTTTTTATTGGAGGATTCAGCCAGGCCATTCCCTTGCGGATAGTAGTTAGCAGAATAATGTAATTTTATCCCTTTATCATGAGCAAATGCAGTCAATTTAATTGATGAAAAGTATTTGGCATTATCAAAAACTACTGAAATTGGAACTCCAAACCTGGTCATGATATGATCTTGTAGGAAGCTGATGACTTCGTCCTCGTTGTTCTTGTGCAATGGGATAGCTTCGACCCAGCGGGTGAAATAATCAGTCGCAGTAAGAATGTACTTGTGCAGTAGGGAAGAATTTGGTTTTATTTCCCCGATAATGTCCAACCCCCATTGTTCAAATGGTTCTGTGATCATAACAGGCTTTAGGGGTGCGGCTGCCTTGGGCTGTCTTCCACCACACCTTTGACAAATATCACATTTCCTGACATGTGCATGTGCATCCTTGAAGAGTGTAGGCCAATAGTAACCGGCTCTAAGGATTTGTGGGCTGTAGTGTCACCGGAATAATGTCCCCCAGCCGGACCGTCATGTAATTCTGCCATTACTTTCTTTGCATCTTCCTTTTCTAAACACCTAAAGAGAACCCCGTCATAATTCTTTCTGAATAACACTCCTTCAACAAGATGATAGGAGGATGATTTGAGACGTAGAGCTCTTCTTTGTTTGGAATTCCAATGTTCTAGTAATATCCCCGACTGTAAGTAATGCACAAGGTCCCTATACCAGGACTCAGGAGCTATAAACAGAGGGCATACATCCATTACATGCAATTCGGCTTCCTCTTCCCATGCTTGTTCTTCGTTGTTTCTACTTCCAGTCATCAATTTGCATAGCCCTTGACCTTTCACTATAGTAGCCGGTTTGAATTCAAGGTCGTATTCTTGAAGGGCTGTTACCCAGTTGCCCCTTCTTTCTCCCAACTCTTTCTGAATGAGAAGAGATCTTACTGCTGGGTAAGGGACTATTACCTTGGTCCGATTTTTTAATATATAAGGCCTGAAAAGCTTCACTGCCTTAAATACTACGTAAGCCTGCTTGTCAATGGCTGGGTAGTTTAATTCAGCCCCTTGAAGCCCAGTGCTCATGAAAGAGATTGGGAATTCATCACCCCCGTCCTCTTTTTGTGTAAGCACGGCTGCCAATGAATCATCGGATGCAAATGTGTACATAATGAAGTCTTTATCAAAGTCTGGACTTTTCAGGGAGGGTGCATGGGCAACATCAGTCTTGATTTTGTTAAAAGCAGTCTTTTCAGTTTCAATCCACTTAAACTGTGCATTCTGCTTGACCATCTGCTGCAGTGGCTTGACAGTCTGAGCAAAATCAGGCACAAACCTACGCACGAAGTTTATTGTCCCCATGAAGGATTGCATTCCTTTTTTATTATGGGGCATGGGGATTTGTTCAATGGCCTTGATTCTTTCTGGGTCTATAGATATACCTCTCTTTGAAACTATATGCCCCAATAACTTGCCTTCTGTGACCGCGAATACGCACTTCTTAGGATTGAGGGAAATGCCATACTTCCGACAGCGCTCGAAAATTTGCTTTAGGTGGAATGCGTGCTCCCCTCTTTTCTTTGAAAATATTGTGATATCATCAAGGTAGACCACCACACTTCGTCCAATCAGTGCACGGAAAGCTATGTCCATAGCTCTCTGAAATGTCGTGCCAGCATTAATCAGTCCAAAAGGCATTCTTCTATATGCGAAAGTTCCCCATTTAGTTCTGGACGTTGTCTTCATTCTATCTTCCTCGGCCACTAACACTTGGTTGTAGCCAGAGAATCCGTCTAACAATGAGAACAATTTAGAACCAGAAACCATCTGTAGCAATTGCTCCATGGGAGGCACCGGATAGTTGTCTTTGTCTGAGGCGCGGTTTAAGTTTCTGAAGTCCACGCACAGTCTGATTTCTCCCGAATTTTTTCTGACCGGCACCAAATTTGACATCCACTCTGAATGCCGGACTTTAAAAATAATCCTAGCGTCCAGCAATTTTTTCACCTCTCTTTGAATCAGTGGCTCCAACTTGGGGCGCATCTTCCTTAACGGCTGCTGATATGGCTTGACACCTACTTTAATAGGGATGATATGATTAATAATGCTGGTGTCGTAGGTCTTCAAATCTGCGTAAGTCCAGGCAAAGACATCTTTGTACTGCTTGAACAAACTAACAAACCTATCCCTTTCGGTAGGTGAACAGCATTTGCCAAGGTTCACAAACTTAGGATCCGTCTCAGTCCCCAAGTTTATCAGTTCAAACTGTAGGGTTGAGCTGTGCGTCTTTACATTAGTGGGTCTTCGGAATTTTTCATTCAAGTCAAACATCTTCTCTAATGTTCTGACTCCTTTAGGGACGAAATTGTCAAATTTCATCTCGGCTTGGTGTTTTTCATCATCGATGATCGATCCTTTGAATACATCCTCATTGGTCAAACATTCTATGATTTGCTGGTCATCATCGAACACCCTCAGATTGGTGATCATATCTGGTACGGAGGGCCTGAAAAGTAATTCAATAGAACATCTGTTATTAGTGGGTACCAGCCTGGCAGCTGATGTGGCCAAAATATTAGTGGCCGCGTTTTTCATTCTTGGGATTGAAACAATATTGAATGCACGAAAACATTTAAGCAAATCCCATACCTCGCTTTGGTAAGATTTCAAGTGGGGGGAAACACAATGTATTTGATTTCTTATCTGCTTTACAACTATTTCTGAGTCCCCAAAAACTTTTAAATTACTAAACTTTAGCTCAATCGCTTTCTTGAGTCCCTGCAGCAGTGCTTCATACTCAGCTGTATTGTTAGTACACTCAAACTCTAATCTACAGGACAGGAAGTGTTTATTTTTTTGTGGATCAATGAGGACGCAGCCGGCCCCTGACCCTTCTAAAGTTTTAGATCCGTCAAAAAATAAAGTCCAAAAAACATTATCTACTGAAAAAGAATCTACTTCTACTGCTAAATCTACTATTTTACAATCAAACTCATCAGCCTGCGAGAATCGAAGGAGTCCAGGCTGGGTGTCAGATGTGTCACTGGCCTTCTCCGCTTGATAGTTCCCTGGTTCCAGTTCAAGAAACTAGTTTCCCAACACAGGTTTGACTGGTATATTCTTCTCATCCAGTTGGGTAACATTGTACTTCATGTGAGGCTCTCTCAAAACCTTGATCTGATTGGGGCTTCCTTTGTACGGCAACCACAGGTGTGACCAATCTGAGGTGAAGTATCCATTCAATTTATCTGACCAATCTCTGCTCAGGACCAGGCCATAAGCATCTGGTATATCAGCCACCACGATGTTGATAACTTGGCATACTTTGTCATTTGATGCCAGACGAATTAGAACGTCCTCCATTTCACCAATTACCTTAACGTCTGTCCTATCCAATTGCACCACCCTCCACGTGGTTGGCTTAAACTGCCCATTGATTTTCTTACATACTGATACGGGCATGACATTAATTGATGCCCCTGAGTCTACTAGACAAGTGTGAACGTTATGATTAAAAATTTCAAATGTCAGGAGGAAGGGTGGCTATTTAGTTTTAGACTTACCTCCAGTGCTAGCTTCTCCGATTTCTTCTTCGTCCAGAGGTTGATTGTCAGCGGGCCACTCCTCTTCTGATGTTTCCAGCACTTTCAACAACTTTTCCTTTTGTTGAGGTACTTTGCACATCTCAAACAGCGAGACGTTTTCCTTTATCTTCTTCAAATCTTCAACAACGTCGTATTCAATTTGCTATTTAATGGACTGAGATTTATCAGCATTCACCATTTCTTTATTTAGTTCAGGCAGCATTCTGTTCTGCTTAGGATCTTGGCTAGTAATAGTGAATTCCAGAGTCTTATCAGCCACGGATTTATCTTGAAATTTCTTCCTGATATTCCTTTGCAGCCTTCTGATCTTTGGGAGTAAAATACTGTCATTGCTGACCGTCCCTTGCCTTCTATTTGTCACGTTAGCTTCCCTGATACCTTTGTGTTTTTTAGTTATATCCTCTTCTGCATCAAGTAGAGAAATCGAACTCCAGAATGCCATGGTCTCTTCTTCTTGTTCTTTTGCGGAAGTAGAAGCAGCGCTTTCTTGCCTTTCATCATCATCTTCTTCTGTTAGTCTCGAATCCAACATCTAATTCATGACTAACGTCATTGAATTTATCCATTGTGGGCAGTTCCTTTTGGAATGAGGTTGTTGATGAAAGGTACAGAAATTTTCCATCCCTATATCTGTCAGATTCATGGATGCAGTTTTTTGAGGAGGAGGTTGGGACTGATTATTGTCCTCCCTTTTCTTATAATATGGCCTGTAGAACTTTTGTGCTTCTTTTTCCTTCTCCAAGTCTATGATCTTATTGGACATCTTTTGCATCATTTTGGCCATATTCTCCAAGTCTGGTGACTTTTCTTCCTTAGGCTTATTGAACAGTAAGGGCTTCCTTCCTGCGCCTCTTTCTCCCGATTGTTCCGGATAGTCTTCGATACTTTCTCTTTCCGCTTCCACCACTTCTGCTTCTTCGTAGGTCTCTGTCAAAGTAGGCTTGGCCCTACCTTTTGCAAACATGGCCAAATCAGGGCCCAAGGCTGAAGTATAGTATTCAATCAGTACTTTGTCTGAAGGCTTATCTGTTTCAGAGAAATTTTTAAGATATGCTGCAAACCTTTGTGTGAAACTGTGCACTTTTTCTTTTTTTTCTTTCTTTAATGTACACAGTCCTTTCATGAGGGCAGCATGAGTCTTTTGGACTGCGTACTTACTTCTGAACATTCTCTCAAAGGTATCCCAGTCTGGGATAGAGTTGGCGGGCAATCCAAAATACCATAAGGCCGCAGCTCCTTTGAGGGTATGCGGGAAAAGTCTACACACCACATCTTCATGTTCCCCAGCCTTCAGACCTTCTATCGCCAAGTAGAAACTCTGTAGATGATCATCCACTAGGATCTTCTCATTTGGGTCAAATTTAGGCAGTAACTTCTCAAAGGCTTGAGGTAGGTCATGTAGAGGTGGGGTCAGATTTAGAGGTGATCTAGCTTTCCAAGCTAGCGGTGGATTTGGTGGATTAGGTGGAGGTTGATTTGCGTTAACGCCGGCCATGAGTTGAGGTGGAGTGTGAGGGGGTGAACCAACAGGGGTGAGAACAGGAGAACTGTAAGGGGTGTCTGGGCCTACTTGGTTCAAAGGAAATTCAACTTCATGTAAGGTGGTTTCCACAAGTTCTTCCCAGTCTCCAACCAACACTGAATCTTCTACTATAGGACGGTCTTTCTTCTTGTACTCTCTTCTAGGCAATTCGTGGATAATCGGCAACCCTCCAAGCTTCTTTACATAAGCACGGGTATGTCTTCTCAGATCGTTAACAATTTCGTTGCGAATAGGATATAGATGTTCTCTGTTTTCTTCTTCTGGAATTGGATTACGCGGTCCACTACTTTCAGAACTGTAACCAGCGGAATAATCTCAGTAAAACGGGTTTCCTCGGCCAGCCATGCACTGGAGGCCCTCCTTCTAGCGCCAAAACTGTTGAGGCCTGGAAATTCGCAGGCAGCAACAGTAAGGGATTCTCCCCAATCAACGTTCCCAACTAGCCCGTTGACTGTTTGGAATAGGGAATCCGTCCGGTTTGCGATCCGGCTACCGTAGGTCAAGAAACAAAACAAAGGCTTTACCAGTTGTAGCCCGGCCCACCAAGTTTTGTATTTTGACTTTAAGAAATGAGATGCAAGTGCCTAACTAAATGCAGAGCGATCAAGATGCAGGGAGCAGTCACAATGTGATGCGCAGGTTCTTACCTCTCGTCTTATGCTCGCAAGCAACCAAATCAGATACAATAAGAAATAAACTAACTATCTAATCTATTCCTAGGGAGCAAGGTTATCATTATGGGTGAGCAATACATCTTGCACATGCATTATGAAGAATCATAGATAGCTGATATTTCTTTCAAGACACATGAACACTTACAGATATTTAAATAACCAGATAGCTGATCATTTTATAACAACAATAATTGCTCACAGTGGAAAATATCAAAAAAAGATACCGAAGAACATTCAACAAGAACATAGGTTCAGGAAATTAAACATTCTCACAGCAAATGAAACACCGCTGAAAACGAAATAGTTCCTCTTCAACATTATTCATGGAGTTGCATTGATACATTCCATTCTACTCTCTCCAACAGGTAAAAATTGCAGTTTCCTTTGCAAAACGAAGTAGTTCCTCTTACAAGCAAACATTTACAAAATTTTCCAGGGGAAAAATCCCTGTCTCAATCCTACTTTCAGATATTTAAACTACAATTTGAGACCCTTCGGATGCCTCCTCTCTCCCCCTCTCGGCTTCCCAACGCTTCAAATCCTTCTGTGAGCTATTAAGTAACTGACAGCTCTTCAAGCTCTAGCTCTTCATTGCCATTCACACAGTTTTTTCCTTCTGGACGTTTTGTCAATCATTTTTTTGTGAGCGTTCATCTTCTGGTCAATAACGGATAGGTTTTCCTATTCCGTGCCTCTGTCGTTTGCTTATTTTGTCCTTTTCTCCATTTTGTCTTCCTTGTGATTGTGCCGGTTTCGGTTCGAGCAAGCTCAGTCTTCACCCAGGGTCGCCACAGCAGTATATCGAATTCCTCCTGCAAACAATTACGGTGCATTATTTGTTGCGAAATGGGGTTTTAAACATTAACATCTTCTGCCATGAATGATAAATTCCCAAGAAACTAGCCAGGTGCATCCGGACAGAGTCTCAATTAAGCTTTGGACGGGAAAGTCATAAATCGGTAGTCGGAAAGCTTTGGAATCGGACAAGGACAAGACTTCGGGAGCCGCAACGGTGGAGGATTATAGGGACTGGGTGAGCAAAACATGGCGAAAAGGTTTAATCAGACGTTGGTGGGAAACTTCATTAATCGAGCGTCGGAAGGATGATACATTGGGAGCTGAAAGAATCTCCTAGCCAAAATGGCGGACGAGCCAAGGCTGAAGACATAAGCTAACCGCGGGTGGGGAAAGGACCAAATCAGACATTGGCAGATACTCACATTGGCAGCTCACTAGCTCTCCCCAGTCGCAACGGCGGGAGGGTATAAGCTATGGTCTAGCGATTTTAAGGCCAAAATGAATCGGGCATCAGAGGAATCCAGACTTCGGACGAATAAACAATCTTGGAGCCGCAACGGTGGAGGGGCTGGAACTTTGTAGCTTCTGATCTAACAACGAAAAGAGGCCCGATCAAAGGAAAAATCAACGATTAAAACAGCGTTAAGGGTCAACTGCAGCCAAAGTCGTTTTTCCTTCGCGAAGGCTGCTCTGAAGCGCAAGATTTTACTTCTCCACGGCCAGAAATCCACGACTTAACCGAAATTGAACATGGGGACCATAAATCCGCGGGCATCCAACTTCAAAGTAAAACAAAAGAAGACACGCTCTAGAGGTCCAAGAGTTCAACGATCAAACTGTGCGAAATAATGAGGAGGGGCCCAGAAATTAAAACATTAATTTGGGGGAGAACAGTTGTGGCAACAACACCTCCATCTAAACTTCTAATGGAGTATGTGTTGGTTTCTTGGTAGGTAAGCATCCAGAAAAGAAGTATGATGTTGGGAAGGCACATAGAGTTGCCTCTATACTTGATTTGATACATAGTAATGTAGTTGGACCTATGCCCAAAAACTCCATTAATGGTTGCAGGTACTTCCTCACCTTTATTGATGATTGTTTTAGGTATTGCTGGATGTACTTCATGAAATATAAATCATAAGTTTTTGAGACTTTTAAAGTTTTTAAGACTATGGTTGAGAACAGTTTCAATAAGAATATCAAGTCAATAAGATCTTATGAAGGAGGAGAGTACATCAAAGGATATTTCCAGAGTTTCTGTGAATGAGAGGGGATTCAAATGGAACACTTAGTTCCATACAAAACACAGCAGAATGGTGTGGCTGAGAGGAATAATAGATCACTAAAAGAGATGGCAACATGCCTTCTCCATGCCAAACATCTACCTCCTTCTCTTTGGGCTGAAATAGTAAACTATGCTTGTTATTTGTAGAATAGGGTTGTTACACCAAAATCTCATCACCATCATGTTATGAGATAGGTATTCCCTTGTTTGCTTCAATCCCTCAAAGTTTTCCCTGGAGAAATGACAAGAAAAAATATCCCCTTACAGTTTTTCTTTGTTTTGAGCTGGTAACGCTCTTTCCCCATTGAAAAAAAGCATTACCCAAGAAGTAAAGAGATGGTAGCACTCCTGATACTTGAGCAAAGAGCAGTGCCACCGCTTCTAGCCTTATTGCAAGAAGCATTACCCCCTTAAAACTGCATGTTTTCTTCATTGGAGCAGCGGTGCTTGAGTTTTCAAGGAAAAAAGAGAATTTTCGGGAGGCTTCTTGAATCTTACCTCTGTGGAGCCTCATCCCTATGGTTTAGGACCAGCTGAAGCTCAAGTGATTAACTAGATTAACCAAGTGATTAACCAAATCTAGGAAAAGTTTATCATTTGGTGTTTGTGTTTTGTTCTAGATTTGAACCATTCATACTAGGGAAACAGCTCATGTCCGCAGGAGGTGCGTATTTTCGGATAACAAGGGTGCCCCACAAGTCAATGGTTGGGGTCACTCCATTCGAAGCACTACATGGGAATAAGCCTAATGTCTTTCATCTGAGAATTTTTTGTTCCAAAGCTTGGGCCAGAATACCACTTGACAAGAGGAAGGCCTTCCAAGCCCAAAGTAGCGAATACATTCTGTTGGGATATGTAGAAGATGCAGAAGCTTACAAACTGATGGAGGTTGCAACCAGAATATGCTTCATTGAAAGAAGTGTCTAGTTTGAATAAGATCAGTTGCATGACACACCTCCAGTAGCACAGGAAGGTATAACTATTTCTCCACCTATTTTTTATGATGATGATGTGCTAAAGGTTTTAGATTCATATGAAGAAGATCGCATTCAGCATGATCCTATTATTGAGACTAAATCTCAAGAGATTCTAGATCCAGTACCCATTCCTAATCAGAAGCCTAAGCCTAGATGGGCTCAAAATCTCCTTGATACAGCTGGAAGTGGTACTGGAAATTGAGAAGACATAATAAGAATAAGGCCCCAGTATCAAAATGAACATGTTGCACTATCTCTCACAGATTTGCCCTCTACAGAATGGTACAACAAAACTCCAGGTTGGTGCTACTTTATAATGGAGAATGATCAGCTACATGGCCCATAAAAGCAGAAACTTGATCATTCCTTACCTTCACCGTCCATAAGAGACAAACAGAGTCATCAGTTCAAAAGTACATTAAGAGGTCCATAGATGAACCATGTCGCTACATAGAGCTGCAAATTTGCAGCAATGTTTTTGCTCAAGTTATTTTTCTGAGGAAGATTCTTTCTTCTAAATATAGATTGCAGTTTGCTATTTCTACTTATTTTGAGTGGGGGGTTTCCCATGAGGTTTTCCCCTTTTTCCTCGGTTGTATTAAGCAGCTTTTTTTCACTGTCTTGTAGATTGTATTTGGGTGACCTATGGTCTTGTTACCAGGGCCCATAGTTGTCCAATTTAGGATTCAAGGGGGGTGTTAGGATTATTAATCCTCCCTTGACCATACTGTGTATTTATATTATTTATCCTAACTTAGGAACCTTAATTAATTATTTGGTTCCACTAGTACCATTGGGTCCACTTGGCCTAATGGGGCCACATGTACCAGTTACTAGAACGTGGGGAACACTGGTAGAGGTTAACTGTCGCTTACTGCATGTGCATGCATCAGTTTGGGCGTCTCCTAGACCAATCCCTACATTTTAGGAGCCACTGGGAGTCCCAACACCAACCTCCATCAGTTAGTTGGAGTTGGAACTAGTTAGTCTTAGTTAGCTTCCAGTTACTTTCAGTTAGATCACAATCAGTTAGCTAGCGCTAGTTATGCATGGCCAATGCATGGTTGCATGTGGAGTAGGTGCCTTTATCCACCTACCACACTCAATTGCACTGAGTTAACTAGTTATTACTGATTATATGAGTTGGTTGGACATATGGGAGTTGGTATGTTGGACTCCAATATTGATTGAGACACCATGAGTTAGCTAGTCAGTTAGGTATAGTCAGATCCAATTGGTAGATTCGAATTGCTCCCTAATGCA
Organism: Pseudotsuga menziesii; assembly: GCA_001517045.1. Classification (NCBI taxonomy): domain Eukaryota; kingdom Viridiplantae; phylum Streptophyta; class Pinopsida; order Pinales; family Pinaceae; genus Pseudotsuga; species Pseudotsuga menziesii. The sequence goes on along the minus strand of LPNX010930003.1, from coordinate 7,696 downwards.
TTCAAATTCTTCCTTTGTGTAAACTATTGTAACACCGGATTTAATTAATGACAATGATACTATAAATTCATGAGCTACACTCATTTGTTTCCTGTTTGGTTTGTTTTGTTCAGTTTGTATCTTCATTCTCCTATTACTGCAATCATAAATTAGAACTAATTGCTTGAAGATCTAAATGGCACAACAATTTTAATAATTTGATCCCGCAACTATTTCTCCTTGTGTTTATGCTTTACAAGGAACACCTTCATTGTCATGGTCTTTTGTTGATATTCATTCAAATAGTCCAAGATTTTCTTTTTGAACTTAGCGAATTCACTATGGTTCAGATTTACTATGTTCATGACCCAGTTGGCTCTTGGATCAGTATTCAGCAACGTGAGATGTATCTCATGTGTATCCTTTTATATCCCTTCATCCTCATATGCAATAACTTTCTAAATTTCATCACACAAGCTATAATTACAATAACAAGAGTCCATACCTTTACTAAAGTCCTCTTCTTGCTTGTATTCTTCTTGATTGATTTCTTCTGGGGGATTTTCTTCTGATTCCTGATCTATCTTTTCAGGTTCTGGTCTTGCCTTTCGATACTCACTCTCCAACTTGAACCATAGATGTTTGGTTGAAGTGTACTCCCCTACACTTTCCTTCACTGAGCTGGGAATTCCATCCATGAGGAAATTCAAGGTTGTAATCTTGTCCTTCTTTGCTTCCTTCTGTGCAGCTGATTTTCCCTTCTTGTTTGATGGAGCGGGTGGATGGATCACAACCTCCCAAATGCCAAACTTCTTTGGATGTTCCTTCATATTTATCCTCCATTCGAAATAGTCTGTATCATCAAGTGCAGGCACGTCATTGCTTGATGACTCTGCTTTTTCTTCCATTATGTCTCTAGACCTCCTTCAAGATTGCAAGGCTTGTGATGAAGGTATGCTCTGATACAAATTGTTGGACACAATCACCACACTAAGAGGGGGGTGAATCAATGTGATAGAAATTATAAACTTTTACCTTCTTTTAATCAATCAGAGTATATCAATCACTATGTCATCAATTACACAATCAAATTCATCGTGAGTCATAAGTACAACATCACATCAAAAGAGACATGAGAGTATTTGAAATTTTGAACTTTATTTATTATACATGGAAGACAACAATATTCTCGATTACAATTAGCACCAATTGATGAAAAGAGCACCAACTCTCATAACATATCCCAGCCTGGTTTTCTTAGCTCTAACTAAGAGGTTTTGAGGTGTCCAATCCTAAAATTCAAGATTCCTCTTGCAAGCAATCATATGGCTCTTTTGCACAACCAACCTCTACTATGCACATCAATCTCTGTTCATTACTCTGCTAGTCAATATGCTCATCATTATTTCTCATCACTAGTGTTCATCTCTGCTGCTCATCATTGTTGCTCATCATTGTTGCTCATCTCTGTTGCTCATCATTGTTGCTAATCTCAGCTACTCATGATTGTTGCTCATCTTTGCTGCTCATCACTACTCCTCAAGTATCTCTACACATCAACTTTTCTCATCACTATTGGTCATTATTTTCTGCTCATTTATATTGTTGTTCATGCTGGTCAATCTTCTCATGTACACATCATTGTACACCTCATCTTACACAATTACTAAACAAGTCATTCTTCTTTGCTTTCATTGAACATAAGGCATACATCGTCATGCATCATCATCATAGGTATGCATCATCGTCATAGGGTATGCATCCTCGTCATCAAATATACATCATCATCATCTTAGTGTGCACCGTTTATGTATCATCATCATCAATTATACATCATAGTGCATAGGAGAGCATAATCACATTATGGTATGCATGTACATCATAATGTATAGGACTGCATCAACATCATAGAGTGTACATCATTATCACAAGAATTATCATCATAAAGTGAATCATATCATAGCATAAAGGTATGCACCATCATCATCACAGTCTCCATAATGACTCCAAATATATATACCAATGTATAGGCTCACATACTAAGATCAAAGATCAACTCCATCCATGAGAGACATGTGCCATCACAAGAGAAACCCAAAAGCATGAACCATACCTTTTAGAATATTACAAGATGAAGAAATAGTATAAAAACTCAAAATAATCTCTAGATCCTGTCACCACATAGCCCTCGTAACAAGCTTTCCAACGAGCCAATAATTTTGTAATTCTAATTCCATATGAGAAAGCTATGCCAATTTTAGTGAAGTTGCTCAGAAATCTCTCCTCCACAAAGTTTCGCACTTTTCTCTAAGAGTTGTGAAAATACCAAGAGAATTGATGATGAACAAATGAAATGTTTGTTATTCTATTTATATAGTTTGTGGAGGAAAGTTTTTTTTCACAAAGAAAAAACATTTCCTGCTATTATATTAATCAAGGAAAAGTTACATCTGCCATAGGACCTTATAATCATATTCATTCATACATATATGCCTCAGCTTTCTTCATACATAATATACCCTCAGTTCTTGAAGAAACTGGAAATCAAAATTAAAAAAAATGAATCCCTACTAACCAAAAACATCTATAGTACATCCAAAATATAATTTACATCATCTTTATAAGATATGTTTCACCTTCATAGATCATAGTAATATCCAGAAATTCTTGAACTCTAGCTAAACCAAATTTTAGTGGAATGGATGCTTTGGAAAGAGTATATGTTGTAGCATTGTAACACCTGGAAATATGTTTGAATGAGATCTCATCAAATGACTTTCTAATATCTTCTATTTTCTGAGTCCAATGTTTAAGCATAATCACCTGCATATTAGTGAAACCATTTAACCAATCTATAATAACCTTAGAATCTCCAAATATACTGATATATGATATACCAATATGAGAATCAAAAAGAAGGAGCCCATATAAGCTTAACAGTTCATATTTAGTGTTGGATCCCAAACCTCCACCCAAGAAAAATATTGAAAATGTGATCCATGTTTATGACAAGAACCATACCACAACCACAATGATCAAGTTTTGAGGCGCCATCAAAATAACCTACAGCACTCGATGCAACTTCAACAGGAGCATAAAGGATTTTTGGTTTTCTATTGCTGACTATTTACTCATAAGCCTTGAAGTGATTAAGACCTCTAATGTTGCAGATAAGTGCACTGGGCTTTAAATCCTGGAAAACTACATGATTCCTTGCTGTCCAAATAGACCAAGAGATGAAAATAGACAGAAGGTTGTATGTAGCTTCATTATGGTACCAAATAGAAAAAGAGTTCTCCAATTCACCATCTCGCCAGTCTATTCTAAAGCCCACATAATTTTTAACATTTATCCAAACATGTAGACAAAAAGAACACTTTACAAAAATATGGAGACAAGTTTCATCACTTTGCCTACACAATGGGAATAAACTTGGGCCTTGCCATCCTCTTTTCAACAAATTTTGTCAGGTGAGCATTTTATCCTTAAGAGTGAGCCACCAAAAACACCTCAACTTTGGAGGAATATGTCATTTCCACAACCATTTGTACCACCAAATTTGCTTTGATTTATTACCCTTCCTTATCATGTAC
>LPNX010929986.1:0-11887 GCA_001517045.1 Pseudotsuga menziesii | reverse complement strand
GTTTTTCTAAATTTATATTCTCCTATTTATTTTGAAAGGTATTAAACAAATCGGACACATATATTCCAATCCAACCCACTTTGCCATTCAACCGTGCGTTATCACTATATATTTTATTAAAAATATTAATTAAACTATGAGTAATAATATATATAGACAATACGAAAATGTATAATTGAACCACTTAATTTCATTAAAATATATTTGTATAAAGAATTTAATAAATATATTTGTATATTTTAAATATAATATAATTGTTACCTTGTGGTCTTATATTATGTATAGAAATGGTCTATGCATTTAAAATAGATGGTGATCCCGTCTTCCTATTCCTATTGTATGAACCTATTACCCTATTTAAAGAAAACGTTTATGGGCATAGAATAGATGGTGACCTATTGTATAAACTTATAACAAAAGGTTTATGGGCATCGAATAGATGGTGACTGAGTTTATATAAGAATCTAAAAAAACATTATATATATATAAATCTATTTTTTAATATTTATTTAAAATTTTAATAGTAAATGTGTATTTTTATATAAAATCATATACCTTTAAACTTAATAATATTATTGGATTGATAAAAAACCTCCAAGGTATGTTTTCATATATATATATTTGTGTTTATGATATGTCTCTCATTGTTAGTTTATAATATAATTATTTTTTATACCATGGGCGTGTCTTCTAGTATATATATTTATGATGTGTTTTCTATTATTGAGTGAATTTTTTTATTTAAATTTAAAAGGAGTAAACTTAATTTATAATATAAGAGTGTGTGTAAGAAGATGATGGACCTTTTAGATGCAATCTTACTTTTAGGAAATGCGCTCACAATAGATAAAAGTACAAGGCGCTTACGTTATGTAATACTTCGTTTGGTTAAGCTCGAGTGATGTAGGAGCATCCAGATCGAAGTTCATTGAATGATGAATCAGCTTAGCATCCAGCTCGAAGTTCATTTATTGATGAGTTAGCTCTCCTTGTAATCAAGTTCTAGATGGATAGGGTTCAATGACAAGTAGATAGATTAGTTTTAAATTTGTAACGAGTGGCAATTTTTCCTTTGTTCTCCTTGATCCCATAGGGTTTTCTTTTATTAGGTCCTCAAGTCCAACTTAGTCGGATCTGACAGGTTTTCTGAGTGTTATAAATTAATTTGAGTGTAATAGATTATCAATAGGAGTAGTAGTGGTGGTAGAGAAGAAAAGAGGCAGAGAGGGAGGGAACAAAAGGAGTGAATAAGTTGAATTCTCTATGTTTGAAATTTCGATCAAGTTGAATAAAGAATAGAGGATTACATTCCGTGTGTGTTTTGATGGATTCCTGGTTTTATATAAATCTATAGAGATACGAATTCATCCTCCGTTCCTTCCATAATTCTGTGTATAAATTCTTTAGTTTCTGAAATGCAGAGCAATTGATCATTTCAGTGATCAATTTGACGAGCTACGAAGAAAGATCTCATAGAAGATCGAACAGCGAAGAAAGAACGTGATGGAAATCAACGGTTACATTTTGTTCCACATCTAAAGACAAATCAACGGGAGGAAACTAATCCGCACGAATCGATGGTGCAGAAGACTTCAAACTTATGGAAATCGGGGAATATGGAAATTGCAGGAACTTGGTTTTCAATAATTCAAGTTCCGCAACCCACATGGGGGATAGACCGTTGTGGCCAATTAGTTGCGGAAGTTCAATTTAAAAAATAAAAGTTGTAAAGTCGCATCCCGCAATCCGCAGTGTTGCGGAAAAGGAGTTGTGGAACAACGAAATTGTGGAGAACCTGAGTTAAAAGTTGGAAAGAAGATATCAATCAAGAATTCAGCCTATAAATTGAAGTCTTGGATCTAGTTGGTCCTTGAGGCCATCAGTTTTGGTATCAAAGCAGGACAAAGATTCTGCGTAGTAGCTCAGTTGATCAGTTGAGTTTGTGAAGAAAGATGTCGCCAAGAAGGGGACGCGTACATGGAGTTCATGTAGGACGTGGTCGAGGAAGACAACCTGCAAAAACATAAATGGAAAGAACATGAGAATGTTGGAAGAAAGGTTAGAAGTTATGGAAAGAAAGAAACATTCACAATTCAGATGGAAATGATGAAGAAGCCGAATCTGAATCCTGTGAGGAAGAAGAAGAAGATCTTGATGAAGTTAAAATCTTCAAGATGTTGATGAAAACCAGTGGCAGACCAAGAATAGAAGTACCTATGTATTCAGGTAACTTAGATGTTGAAGAACTTATGGATTGGATTAATACTCTGAGTAAATACTTTGATTTTGAAGAGATAGAAGACAACAAGAAAGGAATATATGCAGGTAACAGATTGAAGGGACATGCAACTATTAGGTGGGATGAGCTTCAGATCCATCGAGAAAGGAGAGGTAAGAAAAAAATTAACTCTTGGGATAAGATGCTATGTAAGATTAAAAGTCAATTTATGCCTAAGGACTATTAGTTAAATCTTCTTAGACAATTACATAACCTTAGACCGAAGGCTATGACAATAAAGGAATATACATAAGAATTTTTTAGACTGAATCTGGACACACAAATGGAGGTATAAAAAGAGTAGCTAGGTATATCAATGGGTTGAGATATGATATACAGGATGAACTCGGTCTATTAAATTTGAAAACTGTAGAAGATGCATATCAGGTATCTTTAAAGATAGAAGAGAAATAGCTAAGAAAGAAAAACCAGAGGAACATAGGAAAGAACATGGTAAGAGGCAGAGGTGTTCCAAACAGAGGAGGTAGAACGTTTAAAGATGAAGTTGAAAGTTCTAGGAGTAGCAGTCAATCATTCCATAGAGGAGGATTCAAAGGAGGTAGAGGAAGAGGTAGAAATAGAGAAGTAAGATGTTATACTTGTGGAGAGATTGGACATATGTCTTAGGATTGTCCAAGAAATAAATCTACAGGTCAGAGGAATGCAAATGTTATAGAGCCTCAGGAAGAATTAAAAGAAGAAACAGAGGTGAATAATCCTCTAGAGGATGGAGGGGCTCTTATGTTGAAGAGAGTCTTTGTGAAGACAGAGAAACAGGTACATGACACAGTTCAAAGGAAAAGTCTGTTCAAAACATGTAAGTGATAAGGAAAGTGTTGTAAAATGCTTATTGATAGTGGTAGTACTGATAATTTGGTTTCCATCTAGATGGTAGATAAGTTGGGATTGAAGAGGATGAAGCATCCCACTCCTTACAAAGTGTCCTGGTTATAGAAAGGATATCAACTCTTGGTGAATGAGCAGTGTAATTTGGAGTTCCAGATTGGTACTTACAAGGATGAAATATTGTGTGACATAATGCATGTGGATGTGTGCCATATACTCTTAGGAAGGCCATGGCAATATGACAGGAAAGTTGTTCATGATGGGAGGAAGAATACTTATTCTTTGGAGAAAGATGGGAAGAGACATACCTTGTCACCCTTGGAAGATGAAGAAGTTCAAGGAAGTTAAGGATCAAGCATTCTGCTGATGTCTGGAAAAGAACTGTTACAGGAAGTTCAAAAAGAAAAGGATCTACATTTTTCTCTTATTGTTAAGCCAAAGGTAATTTTAACTTCTACAAATTTAGATGATTTGCCAGATGAAGTTAAAACTTTGCTTGATGAATATGCTAACATTATTGTGGATGAATTACCAAGTGAATTACTTCCTGTAAGAAGTATTAGTCATCACATTGACTTAATACCTGGTGCAAGTTTACCTAACAAAGCAACATACACATTAACCCCTCTAGAAAATGAAGTAATCAAACAACAAGTACATGAGGTATTAGAGAAGGGATTGGTGAAAGAGAGCTTGAGTCCTTGTGTCGTACCCACTGTGTTAAGTCCAAAGAAAGATGGTGGGTGGAGAATGTGTACTGAATCCAGGGAAATCAACAAGATCACTATTAGAAAAGAGCATTTAAGTCACCTTAAGTTGGTGTTGAGGACTTTGCAGAAGGAGGAGCTGCTGATAAATTTGAAGAAGTGTAGCTTCCAAAGAAAAGAATTGGTCTACTTGGTGTTCATGGTTTCAGAAGAAGGACTGAAAATGGATTCTGATAAAGTGCAAGCAATTTTAAATTGGCCAATTCTAAGGAATTCTTATGAGTTAAGAAGTTTTCATGGACTTGCTAGTTTCTATAGGAAGTTCATTAAGAATTTCAGTTAGATTTGTGCACCTTTAATAGATACTTTCAGAGGAAGTAAACAACATTTCCAATGGACCAAAGCAGCTGACAGAAATTTTAAATTATTGAAGAAGAAAATAACTGAGAAGCCTATTTTGGATTTTCCCAATTTTGATAAAGTGTTTCAAGTGGAGACAAATGCCAATGGAGAAGCAGTGGGAGCAGTTTTAAGTCAAGAACAGAGGCCAGTGGCATATTTCAGTGAAAATTTGAATGAAGCTAAACAAAATTACTCTTTGTATGATAAAAAATTATATGATGTTGTGCAAGCTCTTAAAAAGTGGAGACATTATTTAACGCCTAGGGAATTTGTTTGTATTCTGACAATCATGCTTTGCAATTCATCAACAACTAGCCTAAATTAAATTAGAGGCATGCTAAATGGGTAGTTTTTTGCATAACTTTACCTTCGTTATCAAACATACAAGTGGTAAGTCTAATAAAGTTGCCGATGCTTTGAGCAGGATAAGTTTGGTAATGCAGGAAGTTAATATCAGTACTTTAGGATTTGAAAATTTGATTTCTATGTATAAAGAGGATGTAGATTTCAAGGACATTTATGTTTCCTGTGAAAATCCAGTTACCCATAACATAAGTTGGTACTTAGATTATATGATACAGGAAGGATCGTTGTTCAAAGATAGTAAGTTATGTATTCCAAGATGTTCAATGAGGGAAAATTTAATTCAAGAAAAACATAGTGGGGGTCTCTCAGGAAATTTTGGGCAAGACATGACTTTTGCTCTGGTGAGTAATTTTAATTTTTGGCCAAAGATGCAGCATGATGTGAAGAAATGTTTTGAAGGATGTAGGGTTTGTGAACATGTAAAAAAGAGAATTCAGAACAAAGGATTGTATCAACCATTACCTATTCCAACTAGGCCTTGGGATTCAGTAAGCATGGATTTTGTTTTAGGTTTACCTATAACTTAGAGAGGTCATGATTCAATTTATGTTGTAGTAGATAGATTTTCCAAAATGGCTCATTTCATTGCATGCAAAAATACTACTGATGCAACAAACATTGCTAATCTATTCTTTTCAGGAATTGTAAAGTTGCATAGTTTTCCTTTGAGTATTGTGTCTGAAAGAGATACAAAATTTGTTGGTCATTTTTGGAGAACTATACGGAAGAAATTGGGGACTAATCTCATTTTTAGTTCTGCTTATTACACTAAGACTGATGGACAGAATGAAGTGGTAAATAGGAGCTTGAAAAATATACTAAGAAGTCGAGTGTATGAACATCCAAAACAACAGGACTTAGATTTAGCTTGACATGAGTTCGCATACAATGATGTAAATTTTCCTTTAATATTCAACTAGGGTAAATAGTGCATGCAAAATATCTACTGATAACCACACATGCATATCTTTTATAGTATGCAGCGGAATATAAAACTGAGAATAAATCACAACATCACATCACGATATTGACACTATTATTTTGGGTATGGAAACACCCAGAAAAACCCAAGATGGGAAAACTAGTGCACTAGTCAGATATAGATTTTATTATGAGAAAATATGGAACTTTTACAATCACTACAAATTCACCCAAACTTTGCGAATGCAGTACCCAACAGAATCACTTGGAAAATCCCAGCTAAACCTCAACACCCTCCTGTTTGAGTGTACGAACCAATTGTATGAAGCTTGATGATCCTGTTGCTTGCTCCTCCGTCTTCTCGGCTAAATCCTCTGTTTGACTTTCTCTCCTTGTCTGTATCTTGTCTTTGTCGAAATACAAGTGTGTTTTCTCTCCACGAATTGATCTCTCTTTTATAACTTTAGGTAAAGTGAAAACCCTAATTTCAATTTCACTTTAACTAGTGGTTCACTAAAGTTAATTTATATCACTTTAATTTATTTTCCTAAGTCAACTTAAGAAATGTAAATGAAATACAACCGGTTTCCTATTTTAAGTCTTCTGCATGCAAGAAGACCTTTATTGTTGCTACTAGTTTAACACTCCCTCTCAAGGAGGAAGGGATTCGGTAGCAACCCCGACTTATTCTCGAACTTCACAAAACTTTGTCTGTAAAGTGCCTTCGTAAAAATGTTTACCACCTGCTCATCTGTTTGTATGTACTCCAACTGAATGGTTCCCCTCTGAACATAATATCTCAAGAAGTGGTATCTGATGTCTATATGTTTGATTCGGTCATGTAACACTGGATTCTCAAATAACCTGATGCCACTCTAATTGTCATAGTGAACTACTGTAGCCTCTAGCTCACACTCGAACAACCCTGCAAGTAACTTCCTCAGCCACATACCCTTACAAGCATCCATACTGGTTGCCATGTACTCAGCCTCTACTGAACTCAATGTATCTGACTTCTACTTCATGCTGAACCAAGAGACAACCCCTGATCCAATGTTGAAACAACAACCTGAAGTACTCTTCCATTCCTCTACACATCCTGCCCAGTCAGCATCTCTGAAACATGCTAACTGTAAACTCCCCTCGCGCTCATAAACCAATCCATACTCCACTGTACCTCTGATGTAGCGAAGTATGTGCTTCGCAGCTGTCCAATGCACTCTTCGAGGGTCCACCATGAACTGAATCAAAGAGTTGACTGCAAAGCTGATGTTTGGTCGAGTGTTGACCAGATACATAATAGATCCGATAAGCTGACGATACAAGGTAGGATCAAATCTGTCTGATCCTGATGCATTAATCTTCCTCCAGTTGTAAACTAGAGGTATGCCCATAGGCTTGCAGTCCTCCATCCTGAATCTCTTCAAGATATGTATTGCATACTTCCCCTGTTCGATAAAGAAGCATCGATCTATTTGCCAAACCTCCAAGCCCAAAAAGTAATGTATCAGCACAAGGTCTTTCATCTCAAACTCTACTGCAAGGTTGGACATACAGTCTCCAATCAGCCTCTCATCTCCTGTCAAAAAAGGATCATCCACATATAAGACCAGTATGAGAGGCACCTCACCTGTTAAGAAGTACAGCTTGTGGTTAGCCTCACTCCACTGAAATCCCATCTCCTGTAGATTATTGTCAATCCTCGAGTACGATGCTCGAGGTGCCTACTTGAGCCCGTAAAGAGCTTGATGCAGTCTTCATACATGCGTCTCTCTGTTCGCCACATCAAACCCCTCTGGCTGCTCAATATATATCTACTTTTCTATAACTCCGTTGAGGAAGGAATTCTTGACGTCCATCTGATGGACACACCAACCCATCTCAGCTGCTAGTGAGATAATGGTCTGAATGGAAGAATACCTGGAAATAGGGGCGAAGGTCTTTTCATAATCAATACCCTCCTTTTGTGAAAACCCCTTTTCCACGAAGTGCACCTTGTACTTATCCACGCTTCCGTCTACTGCATGCTTCACCTTGTAGATCCATCTGGATCCCACCACCTTTTTCCCTTGTGGCCTCAGCACAACCTCCCACACTTGGTTTTTCATAATGGAGTCATACTCCTCAACCATAGCTTCCTGCCACACATCATGCAACTCTGCAGCCTCCCAGAAGCTGGAAGGCTCAGAATTAATCAAATCTGTCATTAGTGCCATATAACTAAGCCTCTTTGGTGGTACACTCCATCTAAAAGATGTCTGTGGAGGATCTACCTATCTGGAATCCTGCACCATGGATCTAAACCACTTAGGCCTTGTCCTAGTGTCAACCTAATGTGGCTGCTGGATATTCGTCTCCTGCTGTAGCTCATCCTTTAAGTCAATGAATGAAGGATCCTATCCACTTGACTCCCTCTAACCATTAGCATGCGATTTGTGTCTGTACCTGTACCTATAGATCTGGCTCCTCCAACTTGACTCTTGAATCTTGTGCTGACTGTTACTCTACTAGTAAGTCCAGAGATGTCCGCAAGGCCCTATACTCATCGAACTAGACATCCCTACTCATAATGATCCTCCTACGAGCAGGAATGTAAACTTTATATGCCTTCAAAATATCGATGTAACCAACAAGTAACCTCTTCTCTCCAGAAGGGTCCAAATTATTCCTATTGTTAGCATGAACATGACAATAGAAAACACTGTTGAATATGCAAATGTAACTCACATTTGGCCTAGTGCCTGTGAAGTCCTCCTCTGGTGTCTTCCTCCTTAAGGCTATGTGGGGACACTTGTTCTGAATGTATACTGCAGTCCTATATTCCTCGGCCCAAAGGAATAGTGGTAATCCCTGATCAAATAACATGGCCTTGGCTTCTCCAACCATAGTCCTATTCTAATGCTCTGTAACTCCATTCTGCCATGGGGTATGGGGCACAATGTGCTCCTTCTTGATCCCCTTATCCAAAAAATACTCCATGAACTCATTGGAAGTGTACTCACCCCCGTTGTCTGTCCTCAACACTCGAATATTTTTTCCTATTTGGTTCTCCACAAGAGTCTTGAACTCTCAAAACCTCTCAAAGACCTCTGACTTGGCCTTCAGGAAATAGATCTAGTTTTTCCTGGAATAGTCATCAATGAACGTTACGCAGTAACTGTAACCACTGAACGAATGGACACTCATAGGTCCGCATACATCCAAATGCACTAAGTCCAAGGGATCCTTAGACTTGTGCTCACTCTATGGGAAAGGCTTCCTGATGTTCTTCCCCAAAGCACAACCCTTGCAGTGGTTATGCTTTTCCTCCTGTAACTGAGGAACTCGAATGACTTCTTGTCTCAAATGCTTCAGTGATCGATGATGTAAGTGTTCCATCCTCCTATGCCACAACTCACCTTGACTGCTGTTGTTGCTACTGACTAGAGCCTTTATAGGCTCAAAGTGTAATTGGTACACTTTCCTGCTCCTTCTGCCAATCACCCAATCCAAGCTCCTATCTGACCCCTTGGTCCTGATATACACTCTATGGTCACGAAACTTCACTTGATATACCTTGTCCTCCAGAGTGGAGACTGATATAAGGTTCATGGTCAATCCTGGAACATATAACACATCAACAAAACTAAGGGGTTTTCCAAACTCCCTCTCAAATGAAATAGTGTCAACTCCCTGTGCCTGATACCGCACATCATCACCTAGCTCAACGTGGATCCCTCGTCCACCGTCCTGCAAGTCTTTGAAGAATATCTTTTGTCCAGTCATGTGACTAGATGCTCCACTATCAATGTACCATATGTTGCTCCTTGGGGTGCTTTCCATGCAAGCTATCAAATAGAACTCCTCATCGAAGTTACTGCTAAACTCGTTGACCTATGCAGATCTAGCCATCTGAGTGTTACTCTTCTTCTTCCTGTCTAGTTACTGGGAGGTAAAGTGTCCCTACTTTTGGCAGATAAAACACTTGACCTTTGACACATCAAGGTTCTTCTTACCATCCTTCTTCTTATTTTCCTTCCCCTTACTCTTCCTTGTAAGGGCTAGAGCCTCCTCATCCACAATATGTGGGGCACTGCTAGATGAGCCTAATCCTTGACCCATGCGGGTCTCCTCCTGCATAAAGTTATGCCATAGTTTTTTCTAATAAGGGATATTCTCCCTAACCACAACACCTTTGACAAAGGTGTCTCATGGCTTAGAGAATCCATTGAGGGCTATTCAAACTAGCTCCTCATCCACTATCTTAGAGCCAACAGCCCCAAGCTCGTCCCTGATCTATGTGAGCCTCGTGAGATAAGGCACCACTCCTTCTCCCTTGGCCACCTTGGTGCTACGCATCCTCTCTTGCAACATCATCTTCTGGTTCTCATTCTTGCTTTGGTACAGACTCTCCAAAGCCATCCACATCTCTGCTGTGATCTTCTTACCAGAAAGGTGAGGGACTATATTGTCCTTCACTCCATCCATCATAATCAGCATGGCTCTGGAATCAATCTTCTTCCAAGCTGCTCAATCTGTCGAATCTGTGGGTGCAACCTTCGTGGATTCAATGTTATCCTTTGCATCACTGACGTCCACGATCCTTGTGATCCTTTCTTTCCATGTAGGAAAGTTCTGAGCACTCTGGAGTCTATCCTCAACTCTCAACTACATGGCCATAGTGAAATGTACCTGTCAAACTTTAGATCCGAAAGTCTAGGGTTGTGTCTTCCTATAGATCTGACCCTAATATATCACTGTTGCTACAAATCTCTCAACTTTATGTCACCAGAGCTCTGATACCATGTAAATTTTCCTTTAATATTCAACTAGGGATAAACAGTGCATGCAAAATATCAATTGATAACCACACATGAATATCTTTTACAGTATGAAGGGGAATATAAAACTGAGAAATAAATCACAACATCACATCATGACATTGACACTATTATTTTGGGTATGGAAACCCCCGAAAAAACCCAAGATGGGAAAACCAATGCATTAAATATAGATTTTTATTATGACAAAATAAGGAACTTTTACAATCACTGCAAATTCACCCAAACCTGGAGAATGCAGTCCCGATAGAATCACTGGGAAAATCCAAGCTAAACCTCAAGACCCTCCTATGTGAGTGTACGACCCAGCTGTACGAAGCTTGAGGATCCTGCTGCTCGCTCCTCTGTCTTCTCAGCTAAATTCTTTGTCTAACTTTCTCTCCTTGTCTGTATCCTGTCTCTGTCGGAATACAAGTGTGTGTTCTCTCCACTAATTGATCTCTCTTTTAGAACTTTAGGTAAAGCGAAAACCCTAATTTCACTTTCACTTTAACTAGTGGTAAAGCAAAAACCCTAATTTCACTTTCACTTTAACTAGTGGTTCACTAAAGTTAATTTAGATCGCTTTAATTTATTTTCCAAAGTAAACTTAGGAAAAGTAAATTAAATACAATTGGTTTCCTATTTTAAGTCTTCTGCATGCAAGAACACATGCATGTAGGAAGACCTTCCTTGTTGCTACTAGTTTAACAAATGAATCACCCAATAGAAGTACATGTATGAGTCCTTTTCAAATTGTCTATGGGATGCATCCAAAAGGTGTATATGAACTTAGTGATTTGGGAAAACAACAAAAGAGAAGTGCATAAGGTGAATACTTTGCAGTTAGTATGCATGAGCTATAAGAAAACATCAAGAAGAGATTACAGAAAAGTGCGGAGAAGTATAAACAGAGAGTAGACCTAAAGAGGAGAGAAGTGAATTTTCAGATTGGAGATTTAGTGATGGCCTATCTTAAAAAGGAAAGGTTCCCTAAAGGAACTTATAATAAGTTGAGGCTCAAAAATATTGGACCTTGTAAAGTTTTAAGGAAGTTTTTTGCAAATGCTTATGAAATTGAACTTCCTTCTCACCTTCATATTTCACCAATTTTTAATGTTTCAGACTTGTATCCTTTTAGAGATGCAGGTATCGAGCCAGATGATGTAACTTGAGATAGAGATGATCCATTTATAGATCGGCAATGAAAAATTCCACAAAAAGAACAACCTTATATTGAAGCCATCCTTAACAAAATAATATTAAGGAAGATCAGGAACAAAACCTTGTTTCAATACCTATTCAAATGGAGAAATCATCCTACTGAAGATGCATCCTGGATGACAGAGGAAGAAATTTCCAAGTATAATGTACTTCCTGAAGACTTAATGAAAAATTATTTTCTTCCCCAGAAGTATGATGCAGGAGCATCCATCTCGAAGTTCATTGATTGATGAATCAGCTTAGCATCCATTTCAAAGTTCATTGACTGATGAGTTAGCTTGCCTTGTAATCAAGTTCTAGATGGATAGGGTTCAATGATAAGTAGATAGAATTAGTTTTAAATT
>LPNX010929940.1:22500-28176 GCA_001517045.1 Pseudotsuga menziesii | reverse complement strand
CTATTTAAACTTTTTAAATATTTAAAGATTCATATTATCAATATTTTTATTATATTATTTATTTTAACTTTTTCAATAATATTAACTATTTTTATATAGACACTCATATTTCAAGTAACTTAACTATTTTAACTTTTTAAATATTTAAAGATTCATATTATCAATATTTTTATTATATTATTTATTTTAACTTTTTTAAGAGGTTCATATAAATTCACCTAACATTGTTTTATAACCAACTCCTCTCTATGATGTCGATGAGCTATTAAATTAATTTCTCAAACCATAAATATGAAAATGCGTTAAGCATTGCCTAAATGAAACAAGGAACGAGAGCTCACCATTTTGTTGATGAAATGCATACCACTAAAATAATTTATATTTTATCCTGTTGATTCATTGAGAAGGATACAGGCTGCGTACTTTCTCACGCGCAAGTTGTATACACCTTTTGATAAGGTTGAGTCTTCTTTTGGCGATATTCCATGCCCCATGGTAAAGGTTCCATTAAGAATAAAATTGTTGGGAATACTGTCTCTTTATTTCGAGACCATCTTTATTTTTAAAAGACACTTTGTTTTCTATGTTAATCATTTTATCTTTGGAGATAAAATAACGACATATAACCAACACCCATATCGCCATTATTCCGTTTGTTTACACCCAATTTAGTGAATTCATTCGGGGCGTCCTTCCACCAAATTTGTTGAATTATCGATTTCTCCTGGATGAAATTTTATATACACACCTTAGTTACACCCAATTTGGGTTGAATTATCGATTTCAGCTGGATGAAATTATATCCCGCGCAGACCTCAACTTGTCTTAGCGGCGTGTCTGGGCCCACAGTGGTGTAAGGATCGCATCAAGTGAAGACTCGACAACAGCCGCAGATTCATACGGTAGATAGATTGACTCAACTTGTTCGGCCGCTCCAAGTCTTCGGGAGACTATTCCGCGTCACGCGGCAATATACCGTCGACATTTTTTTGTCAATAAAATAATTGTCTACGGCTGAATTTTCGGCAACTATTTCCACTCAACGCAAATTATTTATATGTATACCTTCTACCACCACACCACCCATTACCCCCTCTTCCCAGGTTTCATATCCAAAGCGTTCAAAGGCCTAGCGTTGTCACTCTTTTCCACTTGAATTCGTCATTATTCCGTTCAATCAATCGACCACTACGAGTAAAAGACACACATAGCTGTAAACAAAAAATATATAGAAAACAACTTGAAATAATCAATGGGAAATAATCTGTGTTGTTCTAAACCTTCCAGAACCACCACTGCAGTGTTGAAGAGAGTAATATCACCCGTAGTTAGGTTAAAGAGTTAGGTAACTCACGACGGTATTACCTAACTGTGATATTCACCCACAGTATTATTGTTTTTTGTTTCCTATTTAAACAGCTCTGAATAATGAGAAGACAATTATCTGCCAGTACTATTTCTGTTGCTCCATTCCATTCTTTTATTTTACATGGTATCAAAGCTTACGACCTGATCCTTCTATTGTTGGGGTAAGCCTTTTCACAGAGTGGAAAGCACTCTAGCTCAAGCAACGATATCCCTGAAGATTCAACCAGGAAAATCCCATCGGGAGAATACTAAAGATCCACAACAGCTTCCTACGCGCAGCCAAACGGTGGAAATCGCCATGATTGATGAATCCAATGCTCTAATTGCAAAATGATTTTTTTTCTCAATGTGACTGGTAGCGGCGGGGAACCTGAGCAACAACATCGGCACCGCTGTGACTCCGGCCTTCTCAGCGCAGTTTCCTGCAGTGAACGGCCTTGGCGTGTCGATAGCAAGGCTCGACCTCGCCCCCAACGGTGTCATTCCATTGAAGGCCGCGATCTCTGTTGATCAGCGCAGTTTCTTCAAATTTTAAGACCTCCAAGCTCTTCAAAAACAGATCTCCATTGCCGGTTGAAGCTACAGGAGATGACGGGGATAAATATTTGTTGGGTGCATTTGCATCTGGGTTTTTCTTCTCAGGCTGACGATTTTTAATCATGGATGTGGATCTGCCACTGATTGCCAGTGTTTTTTTTGTTTTTTGAAGAAGTACCACTTGCATTGCATGGTACAGTCCCATCTCTTTAACGGAAAAGCATGCCCTTTTCAAAGAATAGGCGTGGAGATCATCCTTCTCTACCAAGTAGCCCTCTCAATTCAAGTCCTGTATGTGCTATTAGTAGTTTGTATCAAGGTTTTTGGCATTTGATTAGACCTGTGCATCGTTTTCCATCCGATCTCATCTTGACAGATTAAGAACCGACGACTGTGTAGGAAGGAGGTGGCCCCCTGTGTTGGCGTTGATGATCTTGTTCTCTTAGTTTGCCTTCGATCTCCCAGGAATCTTCGCTCAAACCTTCATCTTACATAGACTGTCTGTGTGAAATATGGTGTAAACCCTCTTCATTCCAGATCTGCACTCTAATATTTGGGTTATTTTCCAGATCTAATTTTTTTTTTCAGATCTTATTTTTCCATGATTTGCATTAGATCTCATAGTGAGCATTGTATTTCCATGGATCATTAAAAAAAAGGGGGTGAAGATCTACAAGATCCGTGGAGGACTGGGCTTGCTAGATCTCACCCAGTGCTTAGTTTTCCAAAACTAATCTTATTGAAGGTTATGATCTAGAAAAGAAGATCTATTCTTGAAGATGGTGCTACCAGAAGCAGTCCCAGAAGAATATGAAGAGGTAAGAAATATCTTAACACCACAAGGTTTATGGCAAAGTTTTAATGGAGATGAGTATGATGTATGGGCAATCAAAGTAATTAATGTGTTAAAATTACAAGATTTGTGGCACTTCATAGTTGAAGAGGATCCAATTGATCCAGAAAAGTTTAATGCTTTGACAGAATTTGAAAAAGAAAGAAGGCAAGTTGTTTCCTTATTTCTCATACAAGATAATATAGACTATTCCCTATTTCATTACATTGTAGAAACTGATACTCCAAAAAGAGCATGGGATACACTGAAAGAAGTCTTCAGTGAGGAACCAACCATAGAGGAAGATGAATCTGTAAGTCAGGCAGAGCACCAGGAATCCCACACTGAAGTGGAAGACAGTCAAGATGACTATGTCAAAGAGGCAGCTAGTGATTATGTAATCCCAACAAAGGATGTTGATCCAATTATGTTTGATGATAGCAGCATAGAAGATGCAATAGTTGCTGAGAATGAGCAACAACTAGCTAATAGCATCACAAAAGAAACAACATTATGCAGTCCACCCCAAAACCAGAAAACCAAAAGTTTGAAGGAGATCTATGAGCAGGCTCCTGTTACTGATGAGCATCTACAATATGCTCTGTTTTCTTCTGATCCCACAATTTTTGAAGAACCATGGAATGATGCACAGTGGATTCAAGCAATTTAAGAAGTCAACAATGAAGTAGTTGTCATTGATGAGCAACACCAAGAATCTGTGAATGCTCTCCAAGAAAAGATGAAATATATTCATATTTTTTCTAACAAAAATGTTGAGTGTGTAGGTAAAGATGACAACCAGAAGAATCATGTTGAAACAGAAGATGAAGACTTTCAATATGTTCCAGAAGATGAAGAAGATCAACTACTTAGCATCAAGATCCAGAAGACAAAGAAAAAGAATTCCAAGTACACTTCAAGGAAGAAAGTCAAGCTGAATTTTTTTGAATGAAATGTAAGCCTAGCTGAGACATAGACCAGCAGGCATATTTAGGCATAGACAGTGCTCATGATGTACTACCAGTTGAGATTAAGGGGGTGTGTTGAAGAGAGTAATCTCACCCGTACTTAGGTTAGAGACTTGGGTAACCCACGGCGGTATTTACATAACAGTGGTATTCGCCCATGGTATTATTGTTTTCTGTTTCCTATTTAAACAACTCTGAATAATGAGAAGGCAATTATCTTCCCATACTATTTCTATTGCTCCATTCCATTCTTTTCTTTTACATGCAGCAGTAGTTATACAGTGGCAAGATGGCAGCTTCGAAGAATTTAGGGAATAAATTAAGGTGGGAGAGCTGTCAATTCGTATGCCATTTCACTGATCTCCAAACCGGGCGTCATATTGCAGCACTCCCTACAGAAGAAGATTTGGAGTTGGGAGGCATCTATGTTCTTCTCCCAATGCAAAATATTTGTGTCACGTACTATCGCCTTCAGATATGACCTCGCTTAATTTGTTGGAATTTCAATGCAATTTCGGCAATAGAAAGCTCTCTAGCAACTCTAAAATTTTCCCTTCTCGGCAATTCATATGAATTTTGTTCAGAGAAAGGCAGTGAGGGAAGATCAAATCACTTGAAGGAGAAAGTAGCAGACTTGGAGGTTGTGGTGCCAAAGTTGGAGGTAGATGAAAATGAAGGCCAACTGTTGGTGTCGGGGTTCAGCGAGCACAGGATATGAGGGTTTAGGTACTAGAAACCGACACTGGAGACAATAAGGGAGTCCCCGTGTGTTTACAAACCTAAAAGCTGTGCATGACCTGAACATGTTGAACTTCAAGTTGGGCTGGATAATCCAATTTCCAAGTCCATTACATTAAGATTTGTTAATTGCAATTATAAAGAAATATAGGGATGAAGTTTATGACAACGATAAACGCCATATCATATACCCGGTTGATATGCAACGATGCCTATATTGATACACGACCTTTTAGCGGCATACAGTGTTGTTGTAGATCTTATAAGTTTATAAGCTCTAATAAAGTGATAGCATAATTATTATTAATATGTTCAGAATAAGTCAAAATGAATAAATTTATAATATATCAGAGCATATTATTTAAATGATTGTTTTTATGATGTTAAGATGTTAAATTGAAAGTTATTGGGTAGTGCATGGTTTGACTGCAATGTAGGTAGACTTAGACTTCTTAGACTAAGTGATGAAGTTATTAGAGTACAACTACATGTTCATCTAATTGTTTTTTATTACCATCTTAACCTAATATTTATCTAATAGTTATCCAATATAACCATCATTAGAGTTGAAGTTTAGCTAATAATTGTAAAATCGTTAGTTGTATCTAATAGATAAGCCAATAGTTGTATATAATAGTTAATTTAAAAGTTAATAACAAGAGTAATTTGGTATGAGAGTTAAAAAGAGTAATGGCATCCTTATCCTATTATAATACTATTTAGACTCCCAATATTCCAGCGAGACGGTCTATGGGGTGGCTCATGGCCCAACATTACATTGGTTAAGAGGGGGGCAGTCAAAGGAGGGAGAGAAAGGTGTAGAGGGAATCATGGGAGGGATGGATTGGTAGGGGAGATATATGGGGGGGATGAAGGGAGAACAAATATAAGGGGAAGGGAGGGATGGTTATGGGAGATATATGAGGGGGGGACAAGAGAGATATGAGGGGTGGATGGTTGTTCATCGATGTCTGTAAATGTACGGTCCATATAATAGAACAGATCATCTGATATCATAAATATTTAGACAAGTGTGTGGCCATCAGTCTAATGAGTGTTTATATGTGTATTAAATATTTTGATGGTTTTCAAGATTTAGTAATTAGTATTTATAGTAAGTAGGTGAAATCTCATTACTATCATCATCATCGTCATCATAATCATCATCATAGCCATAGTCATTGTGATCATCATCATCATCATCATTGTGATAATCATCATCGTGATCATCAC
>LPNX010929940.1:0-20000 GCA_001517045.1 Pseudotsuga menziesii | reverse complement strand
TTCCATGGAAGTTAAGGTGGCTAAACGCACTATCCTTTCTCATTGTTCTCAAATAATGAAACAATATTTTGATAACAAATTCGAAGCCGGTAAATGCCAATTGTTTTTAGCTTTGCTTAAATCTAGAAATATGGCAACTGTTAGAAGAAATTTAGGCATAAGAACAATGAAGAATATCGAATCAAGTAATCACATTGTTAAATCTCTTGTCGTTGCATTCACATCAATTGGTAAAAAAACTTGTTCACAGGACTGTAATGTGGCTCGCCATGTATTGGCTGAATAAATTGTATGTAGATCCACAAGACAACGTCATTTACTTAAATGCACATCGTGTGCACATCACAAATTGTGCCTTTACATCCAAAGACACTTACAAAATATTCAGTAAGAAGAGACAACCTTGATGTAGAGGGACAAATGGAAACATTATGGGCATTTAGCGGTAGGTTGCCCCACAAAGACATGAAGTTAGTTGAAGCAGTGAAGGGCCTAGTGCACACGTTTTGGCTTGATAACACTAGGCCTTCTTATAAAATGGTGGATGTGTTAAAACATTGTAGGGGTTCTAGAAACAATGAACCTCATGTTAAACATTATCTTGACATGATAAAAACTCAACTTCTCGAGATGTTTAAAGTTTCGCACGTAGAGCTAAGGCTGGGGAAAATATCTTTTGAAAAATGCAAGCCTTGGTATGTTAGAATCAGCACCATCTAGAACACTTGTTGGTGTAGATACTACATAGAGTTTGATTTATATTACCATACATTTTCACATATATGTCGTTGTTTGCATCCTAACCATGTGTAGGAATGCTCAAGTACAGTACCACCAATGTCATCAAGAGATTTCATCCATAGCATAATATGTCCGAGGCAAGATGGGAAAACACAATACTTAAAACAATGTGTACACGGTTCTTGCAACAATTGTGGTGGGCTATCATTATGGTATGATTGCATCCATGAAAGTGAAGATCAATAATTCAGGAATGCAATTGTCGAGAAGCAGAACTATCAACATGAGACATATCAACTACATCATGGGAAAGAAAGCAGGAAGATTAAATTGGTGACTTCACAGGTAAATTGTTGAATATTGACATATTAATATTCATGTACACATATTTTTATGTTGTTTTATAACACTATTTATTTTTTTACACCAGGTGCATAGTATGTGATTTTATTTCAGAGTTTCATGGAAAGATCCAATAGTACATTCAACATGTCGATATGGAATGGTGGCAAGATGAGCACATGGGGACTTCACTTAGTGAACCTCTCACATAGCACGTGCGATCGTGGGATATTAAAGAATACCCTTAATTTCCAGATATATTGACCCAAACTCTTTTTCTTGAAACCCCCTCCCAATACTTAAAACCTCCTCCCCACCCCTTTTTATACCTCAATCATTATAAACCACCCTACCCACCCCCACCTTAAACCCCTCATCCCCCCAATACCTACAATATATTGGTTCAATTTTTGATAATTTTAAAACCCACAATATGAACTAACGTGATAGGATATTGGTCAACAAGTGAAGCCCTCGTGGATGAGCAAATCAGAATATGTTGGGACACCTTCCCTCTTGGAACAATACTATCAGTCGTTGACTTTGCGGAAAATTACACCTTACAACCACAAAATGAAATACAAAGTCGATACTATCACTCATAGCAGGTGAGCATAATGGTGCATATCACGTATCGACATGGGCCAGATAGCTATGAAGAGAAATGTGTGATAGTGAAAGAAAGTCACTTCTACATAAGTGACGAACGGACCCATGACATCCATTACATGCAACATTGCTTTAAGTTATTCTATGATCATGTGATAGCTATAGATATACCATTTTATCGTCATTTCATTTGGTCAGATGGTTGTGCTGGACAGTTCAAGAATGCAGGTGTATTTGAATGGTTGTGTTTGTTGCACATAAGATACAAGGTGCAACATGTATGGAACTACTTTGAAACTGGTTATGGAAAAGGAGAGCATGATGGTTCTGGTGCATGCATAAACATTTCCCTTCGAAGGGAAGAGATGAAGTTTACAGTTGCTCGCCTTCGAGACACTGCATCTATGGTGAAATGGTGTGCATCTGTCATAGGAGAACAAGCAACAAGGAAACACTTGGTGCAGAGAATATTCTGGGAGGTGACAAATGTTGACCGATCCAAAACACATCGGGTGAACACAATGCATGGAACTCAATAGTTTCATTCAGTTAGAAGCTTAGACAACTTGGCCCTACAAATTTGGACAAGATTGAAGGCTTTCTTTTGCAGTTCCTATAGCATCGATGAATGAGATGATTGTGAGTATACAAATACCGTTGATACATGGGATCGAGTGAAAGTTGGCACCAATTTCAATGGGGTTAATGAAATAGACCATATGGAAGATGATCAGACACATATTTCTATAGACTATGATCACATATCAGATCTCATACAAGTAGGTACATGAGTAGTACCTAAATAAGAAAATGCACTTATGTATTGTTTACTCGACCTATGTAGAATTTAATTTATGTAGAAATTAGAAGTGCAAGACCTTATTTAAAAAATGTATTGTTAACTCGATCTATTTCCTTTCACAGGTCAAATATATGTAGTGGTTTCCCCAAAAAATAATAATGGGGTTCTGACTATTGGTTGGCACGTTGCTTAGAGGGGAAACAAGCCATTCTCGAACCTGTTACAGATGATGAAAATATTGAATTCCGAACTGGCTCGATGGTTATAAAAGGGGAGTACTTGACACTTGCACCACAATAGAAAATGAAGGGTAGGTATGTATATCAAGATTATAGACTAAGAGATATTGTATACCAGTTCACCAACTTAGTAGTTGGAATAAACATCAAGCTGCACACACTTGGTCACAAAAATAGGTCACATGTATGATACTTGCTACCTCATATAGAGCACGAAAGATTGATGGACACCCTCGGCACCAGAGATGATACAGATGGGCTACTCATCTGAGTGCATTGTCAGGTGCGTTATTTAACCTTTAAAGTGAATGCTGAAGCACAATTTCAATTATTTAGCCTTTTTTTATTTCCAATGTAATAAACTTGTGATTGATCGATACCATTCATAGACATAATATTATTTAGAGGATATTGGACACTATAAACATGATCATACAACCTCAGGTGAGTTATCTATAAATCATGTTTGTACATTTTCATTGGGTTCTCTTTTTTTTCTTATAATGTTACTAATGTCTAGCCTTTCGTGTGCCTAGGATACAAACACCATCTATGGCACATTGGATGTGCCAAGAATGGTGTCTTTAGACACCAACAAATAGAAATCAGAAAATAACATGTTCTCAAGTTGTTGAAATTTACATTTTTTTATGTTTTTAGTTTAATATACATTTAATTACATTGTTGGGTCAACTCTTGAAACTATTTCAGTTGGGGGTAAATGCATGAAAACCCTCAACCGTGGTTGTGTTCGTAGGGTTCCCATATTAGCCTTTCCCATACACGCTTGCAGGAGCCAAAGACATGCAATTTTGTTGCTCCATTTGTTTTTTCCCTCTTGGACCGGAAGTCACCAAGTGTCCCTAAACGAGATTTTCATGCAACTTTCAACTGAACATAACTCGGTAATCGGAGGTCGTATCGAAGAACCATCAACTTCGTTGGTCTCCTAGCATGTGATTACCTCTAGGTGGCCCTCTCCCTCATGTTTTTAAGGATCAGTAACTTCATTGTGCATTGATTTCGTAAACTAGGTTTTTGCTTAGTTTCCTTCAATGAAATTCTTGCATTGGTGGGTCAACTCTGCAAAACCCTCGACCATGGATCTTACAAGTTATGAGATGGAACTAGAAACACATGTATATGTATAAATTGGAAACCAACTAGGGTTTCATGAACACCAACTTGCATGCTATCACTAGGGTTGACAAGTTATGAGATGGAACTAGGGTTTAGTGACCTCTTTACAAGTTATGATATGTAACTAGAAACACATGGACATGCAAATATTGAAAACCAACTAGGGTTTCATGAACACCAAATTGCATGATATCACTAGGGTTGACAAGTTATGAGATGGAACTAGGGTTTAGTGACCTCTTTACAAGTTATGAGATGCAACTAGAAACACATGGACATGTACAAATTGGAAAACAACTAGGGTTTCATGAACACCAAATTGCATGCTATCACTAGGGTTGACAAGTTATGAGATGGAACTATGGTTTAGTGACCTATTTATAAGTTATGAGATGGAACTAGAAACACATGGACATGCATGTATTGAAAACCAACTAGGGTTTCATGAACACCAAATTGCATGCTATCACTAGGGTTGACAAGTTAAGAGATGGAACTAGGGTTTAGTGACCTCTTTATAAGTTATGAGATGGAACTAGAAACACATGGACATGTACAAATTGGAAAACAACTAGGGTTTCATGAACACCAAATTGCATGCCATCACTAGGGTTGACAAGTTATAAGATGAAACTATCGTTTAGCGACCTCTTTACAAGTTATGAGATGGAACTAGAAACACATGGACATGTACATATTGAAAACCAACTAGGGTTTCATGAACACCAATTTGAATGCTATCACTAGGGTTGACAAGTTATGACATGGAACTATGGTTTAGTGAGCTTTTTACAAATTATGAGATGGAACTAGAAACAAATGTACATGTACATATTGAAAACCAACTAGGGTTTTATGAACACCAAATTTCATGCTATCACTAGGGTTGAGAAGTTATGAGATGTAACTATGGTTTAGTGACTTCTTTACAAGTTATGAGATGGAACTGGAAACACATGTACATGTACATATTGAAAACCAACTAGGGTTTCATGAACACCAAATTGCATGCTATCACCAGGGTTGACAAGTTATGAGATGAAACCATGGTTTAGTGACCTCTTTACAAGTTATGAGATGGAACTAGAAACACATGGACATGTATATATTGAAAACCAACTAGGGTTTCATGAACACCAATTTGAATGCTATCACTAGGTTTGACAAGTTATCACATGGAACTATGGTTTAGTTACCTCTTTACAAGTTATGAGATGGAACTAGAAACACATGGACATGTACATATTGAAAACCAACTAGGGTTTCATGAACACTAATTTGAATGCTATCACTAGGGTTGACAAGTTATGACATGGAACTATGGTTTAGTGACCTCTTTACAAGTTATTATATGGAACTAGAAACACATGTACATGTACATATTGAAAACCAAATAGGGTTTCATGAACACCAAATTGCATGCTATCACTAGGGTTGACAAGTTATGAGATGGAACTATGGTTTATTGAACTCTTTACAAGTCATGAGATGGAACTAGAAACACATGGACATGTACATATTAAAAACCAAATATGGTTTCATGAACACCAATTTGCATACTATCACTAGGGTTGACAAGTTATGAGATGAAACTAGGGTTTAGTGATCTCTTTACAAGTTATGATATGGAACTAGAAACACATGGACATGTACATACTGAAAACCAACTAGGGGTTCATGAACACCAAATTGCATGCTATCACTAGGGTGGACAAGTTATGAGATGGGACTAGGGTTTAGTGACCTCTTTACAAGTTATGAGATGGAACTAGAAACACATGGACATGTACAAATTGTAAAACAACTAGGGTTTCATGAACACCAAATTGCATGCTATCACTAGGGTTGACAAGTTATGAGATGGAACTAGGGTTTAGTGACCTCTTTACAAGTTATGAGATGGAACTAGAAACACATGGACATGTACATATTGAAAACCAGCTAGGGTTTCATGAACACCAAATTGGATGCTATCACTAGGGTTGACAAGTTATGACGTGGAACTAGGGTTTAGTGACCTCTTTACAAGTTATGAGATGGAACTAGAAACACATGGACATGTACAAATTGGAAAACAACTAGGGTTTCATGAACACTAAATTGCATGCTATCACCAGGGTTTACAAGTTATGAGATGGAACCATGGTTTAGTGACCTCTTTACAAGTTATGAGATGGAATTAGAAACACATGGACATGTATATATTAAAAACCAACTAAGGTTTCATGAACACCAATTTGAATGCTATCACTAGGGTTGACAAGTTATGACATGGAACTATGGTTTAGTGACCTCTTTACAAGTTATGAGATGGAACTAGAAACACATGGACATGTACATATTGAAAACCAACTAGGGTTTCATGAACACCAATTTTAATGCTATCACTAGGGTTGACAAGTTATGACATGGAACTATGGTTTAGTGACCTCTTTACAAGTTATTATATGGAACTAGAAACACATGTACATGTACATATTGAAAACCAACTAGGGTTTCATGAACACCAAATTGCATGCTATCACTAGGGTTGACAAGTTATGAGATGGAACTATGGTTTAGTGACCTCTTTACAAGTTATGAGAAGGAACTAGAAACACATGGACATGTACATATTGAAAACCAAATATGGTTTCATGAACACCAAATTGCATTCTATCACTAGGGTTGACAAGTTATGAGATGGAACTAGGGTTTAGTGACCTCTTTACAAGTTATGATATGGAACTAGAAACACATGGACATGTACATATTGAAAACCAACTATGGTTTCATGAACACCAATTTGCATGCTATCACTAGGGTTGACAAGTTATGAGATGGAAATAGGGTTTAGTGACCTCTTTAGAAGTTATGAGATGGAACTAGAAACACATGGACATGTACATATTGAAAACCAACTAGGGTTTTATGAACACTAATTTGCGTGATATCACTAGGGTTGACAAGTTATGAGATGGAACTAGGGTATTGTAGGGTATGATGTTATGGTACATGTTATGCTATTATAGGGTATTGTAGGGTATGGCATGGTATATTAGTATGGTATGGTATGTTAGTATGGTATGATATTAGTATCATAGGTTATTGTAGGTATGTTATTGTATGTTAGTATGGTATGATGTTAGTATCATAGGGTATGATATGGTATATTACACATGCATGCATGACTTAGAAGTAGAAACACATGTAAATTTAGTGTTATGATGTTAGTGTATGTAATTTAGGTAGTGTGTGGTATGGTTATGATGTTAAAAAGTTGAGGATAGCCATAATGTTAAAAAGTTGATGAGTCATAAATTCTTCCTTTAAGTATTGGAAATTCATACTAGCACACATGTGAACCACACATATCATTATATCACATAGGTGAACTAGACATATAATGTTACAAGATCAAGTCAACCATATCATGTTCCAAGATCAAGTCAACCATATATGTATAAATTTGAACCTTGCTTTATATTATATATGTATACAAATAATGTTACAAATTGGCATGCCACATTGCCATAATACAAAATAGTGGATCAAACTATACATTTGTGTGTATAAAAACAAAAAGTTACATCTATGTATCCACCCTATACATTTATTCTAGTTATCCCCCCTTTCGCTGCCACTTCCAATGTCTTCGAAGAAGTCTAGATTTCTTTTTCGACTGCTCACTAGTGATCCACAACGTTGAACAAGAAGGATAGGTTGCATCAGTGGAGACTGCAAAAAAACAAAAATTTGTAAGTTAGTTTACCAACCTATCAAAATTCTATGTACATTTGTTCAAATTCCAAAAAAATATAACATTTTTACTTACTGTACGTGAGTAAGTAATGGTGGGTCATGGTACCTCACTACCAGGGACCCCAATTGGGTGCCTTTCAAGCACCACTTGCTCACTATCAAGATGCATAAAAAAATATATATGCCAATGTCAACAAATATACATGTACATTAGAGGCGGGTCACCGATTTGGTGCTCTTCAAGTACCAAATCAGAGAAAGAGATATATAAACATACAAATAAAGCGATACATAAATGTACTTGTTGGCTTGTCAGAAGTGGGTCACCGATTTGGTGCTCTTCAAGCACTGATGCCTCACTAGAAGTCTACATAAAGTAACATATGTCAATTTCAGATAATAAAAATAATCAGAGACATATATACTACATGGATGAAAAATGATGTTTTCAAAGAAAGTGAAACATACATGTACTTGGTAGGGGGGAAGAGGTGGGTCGATAACAACCTCTCTTTGGAGCTCTTCAAGCACCATTGGTTCAATAGATTCCTGCATAAAGTAACATATGTGGAAGCAATACATAAACGTACAAAAACATACAAAGAGAAATCACCAAATCGGAGAAAGCGATACATAAATGTACAAAGAAAGCGATACATAAACGTACCTGCTGGCTCGTCAGAGGTGGGTCGACAATAACCTCGCTTTCGTTCTCTTCAAGCACCATTGGCTCAATAGATTCCTACATAAATTAACATATGTCAAAGCGATACATAAACATAAAAAAACATATAAAGAGAAAGCACCAAATCAGAGAAAGCGATACATAGATGTACAAAGAAAACGATACATAAACGTATCTGCTAGCTCATCAGAGGTGGGTCGACAACAAACTCACTTTGGTGCTCTTCAAGCACCACTGGATCAATAGATTCCTGCATAAAGTAACATATGTCAATGTCATATAATACAAAGAAAACGAGACATATCAATGGGGGAAACAAGGAAAAAGATACTTGCATGTACAAAAGGAAATATAAGAAAGAGTTGCAATATATAAATATACCCGGGGGACGTGAGGAGGTGTGTAACCAGTGGATTGATTAACTAGCAACGAGAGAAAATGAATTCTACTTGCATTAGCCAAGAAGTTGGCTTTTTGGACATATTCATCAAACTCACGTTCCTACGTACAAAAGGATAAAGATACAATTAGACAATTTCAAAAAATTAAAAAAGTACATATTGAATCATTAAAATTACAATTAAAAGAAAGTGATACATAAATGTACCTGCTGGCTCATCAGAGGTGCGTCATCGATCTGGTGCTCTTGAATCACCGGTGCCTCACTAGAAGCCTGCATAAAATAACATATGTCAAATTCAGATAATAAAAAGAATCATAGACATATATACTACATGGACGGAAAATGATGTTTTCAAAGAAAGAGAAACATACATGTACCTAGAGGTGGGGAAGAGGTGGGTCACCAACAACCTCGCTTTGGTGCTCTTCAAGCACCAATGGCTCAATAGATGCCTACATAAAGTAAAATATTTTAATTTCATATAATACAAAGAAAACACGACATATACAGGATGGATGAAAAATGATTTTTTCAAAGAAAGAGAAACATAATTGAAAGTATATTTAAAGGCATAATTAAAAGCATATTTAAAATAATACCTGCGTTTGGGAATCTACCTCTACATGAGAGGGACTAAGCTGGGATTCAATGTACTCATCTTGATCACCCTACATAAAACATATTGTATCCCTATTAGGATATATTGAATGTTACAATCTCTACTATAAATATGTAAATAACGTTGACAAATTAAAAAGTATAGTTCTGACAGCTAATGGTGAAGAACCAAACCCATATGCACTATTGACAGCAGCATCAATGTTCTCAACATTAATCGGCGGACTATGAGAATCAGGGGTGCCATGGGACACCAGGCGTATATTTGTTCACATAATTTGTTAGATAATTAAATAGAAATAAATTGCGAAACAATTGAAAATTGTGATATAAAATAGAATATAATTTATGAAAATAATGAGTTTTACTTACAAATCGAAGTAATCCATCGTCCCAAAAATCTGAAGCAGGGCCATAGCATATGCCTCCACACGCTGTGTAAGGCTGTGGAGTAACATGACACTCTGAATGCTCTGTGTCTCCAGTGCGATCTATATATGGATCCTTACTGTGCGATGGGACGACCTTAGAAGTGTCAACCCCTTGGCCTACATTTCCCTTGACATTAGTCCCATGCTGAAGCAATGTATCTTCCAAGTTAGATAAGGCCTCCTGTGTATCCTTAATCATAGGACCCGCAGGCAGATATACCCAAGGGGGTTTTGGTGTTCGTGGAGGGCATGGCACACGATTAGGATCCGTCTTTCCCGCTTCCCTATCTTCAGGCATCCCATGACCAACACCTTGGAAGCCTAAAATATTGAAATAGTTAACATGTTTACCTAGGATGAATTCTGCATACAACTTCCTGAGGAAATAAAATGCGATGTCCCTATTCCCATGAGGGTCCTCATCGAAGACCATATACCAGTGATCCATCCAATTGGCCTTTATATTTGGTTCCACGCACTAGCCTATGGAAATGTCTGCTCGACTGGTGGGTGGAACCAATCTGGTGCTAGGGTCTGGGAATAATGAAAACAATTGGTCTTTTGTAATCTTTAGGTTTTTTATGTCTTTATAACTGAAACCATTGGGATAGTGTTGCCTCTTGGATTCTCTGTATGAGCTAATGTTGTACATATCTCCTTGGGCATTGGCAATTGTGTTTGTTATGGTGTCGAATGCCTCAACTAAATATTGTCTCAAATGATCCCCCCCTCTAAAACATGAGCTAAGGCGCCTCAATGCACCCAAACGTGCCAGAATCTGTGAGTTCTGGTCTTATTCCCCCTACGGGTTTGGGTTTGGGTTCGTGTTTGGGTCCATGTTTGGGTTTGGTTCTTGGTTATTAGTGGGTTCATTTTCCACATTATCTTGCTCATTTATGTTATCTGTTAATATTTAAACAACAAAATACAAATTTTAATTTATCATTCTTTGATTTAATTCAATTTTTTTTTATTAAATTTGTTTTAAACAAATATAAAAACTATGAAATTAAAAAAACAATAAAAAATTAAAAGCAATTTGTAATTGATATGAGTAGTTACCTACCATTGGAGCCAAGCCACCTCCAAATTAAGCTCCAAATTCTCAAACGCAAATCCCTGGTGTGGTTTATCGCTCTCTCAAAACGCTCACTGTGCAAATGACAAAGTGAGGCCAACATCCTCTGTTTTGTTTTTTTTGTTTTCCATTTCACATATGCGATGTTTAACTTTTAAAAAATGCATATGTGATACTGTCTTAATAACCTTAGCCTCATCTTTGGGCTCAGGTTTTTCTAGACATACCATCAATAACACATATCCGTTATCGTTTTACACTTCGAAAGTGCATTTTTGATTTCTTAAGTGGCACTAAAACATGGAACCAATTTCGTGCGAGCGGCTCTATGTAAAACTAGATTACTTCCTTGGGCTACAACACCGCTAATTTATAAAAGATAATTATAAAAAAAGAATGTTGAGAAAGATTAAAGAATTTATTTGTCAAGAGGTTACTTTTTAAAAGTATGATAATAGTAACTAAATGTTACTACCAAAAGAATATTTAAGCTAATAGATGTCATGATTCTTAAATTATAAATATATGTAGAATATATAGAATATACTATGTCATTGGCTACTAGATGTGAGCATGTACATTTTGTGATAAGTGCTTATTTCATAAAATTATGCATATCTATACTTATTTTTAGGTATGAGATTAAAAAAGAAAAAATAAGAAAGAAATATTGTGGCATGCTTTGATCTAGTAATATTATTTTGATTCTATATTTGATAGCTAACCAAAGATACTTATAAAAAGGACCTTATTAAAGATCATAGTAGAACAAGGATGATGGTAAGAAAACTTATATTTCATATACAAGGTTGTTTATTACATTTAGTAGAACTTAGTGGAATTATTCTATAAATTTTTGTTGAATAAATGGAATAGGATACACTTTATACTAAAAGAGATTAACATAGTTGAATTGTTTAGATATAGTAAAAGAAAAAAATATTTACCCCTTTTTCTCATAATTTACATTGAGGAATTTGGGTATAGTACAGAGAACAATTATGTAGTAGCATAACTTTCGTTTTGAATTAAAAATATCATGTTTGATATACCTGTGATGTTGGTGATATTATGGGTGAGTGCACAAAATTGAGGGACCTTTTAGATGCAATGGTAGAGTGAAGTGAATCACTCTTGATCCATAAAATATAAATCATCCCAAGAAATCCCGACCCTTCCAAGCCTAGTCCCAAGGTTGCCAACATATATCCCAATTAGGATAGTTAAACTCAATGCGCATGCATTTTAGTGAACAAAAATGTGCTCCTATTTTAGCTAACAAACTTGTGCACACATTTAGTAAAACTTGTTTTATGGTTAAAGCAGGTTCAGCCCATCACTTTCGCCACAACAATGCGCTAGAACGAGTTTGAGCGGAGCAAAATGAGCTAGGGTGAACATGTTTTGGGTGAGAAAAGGCCAAAAATCTCCACCTTGGGATCAATATCTTCCTTGTGAGGTATTTTCTTCAAATCCTCTCATGCTAATTTCCCTATATTCAATAATTTCTATGCCCTAATTTGAATTTAAACCATTTTTTTAATTTATATGACCATAAAGGAATTTACATGCCCAATGGAAACCAAAGCCCCAATTTAATCATGAAAAACAAATCATTTTGACTATTTCCATATGTATATTCACAAGCATCCTTGTGAATTCATACCAAAATTCACATGCCCAATGGAAACCAAAACTCCAATTTACTCATAAAAAAAAATCAATTTCACTATTTGCATATGCATATTCACAAGCATCCTTGTGAATCCATACCAATTTCACAAATATGCAAAGTTTTTCAAGTATATTGCAAGTTTTCAGAAGTAATTTACTTGCCCAATGTAAACCAAAACCCTAATTAACTCATAAAAAATTCATCTTCACTATTGCATATGTATATTCAAGAGCATCCTTGTGAATCCAAACCAAAATTAACAAATATGCAAAGTTTGCCAATTATATTGCAAGGTTATATACAACTAAATTTTTTTTTAAGAAGAATTCATATCTTCCCTAAAATACATAAACAAACATGGTAAATCCATTGCCTCTATTCGAAATATTGAAGTTCGTCGTCCAAGAACATCAATAAACACCTTATTGTTTTGATGAAACTTCCTAATCCAAGTATTAAAATAAGGTATATAAGCTTCCCATGCTTAAGAAATATTTCCTCCTGATTGAAGGGTACTTTTTGGTTAAGGTAAAGGCAACACAGTTCAACAATGGGCTCTACAAACATCAAGATACATAGGGAGGTTGATGCATTTGATTACATGCCAATCACATACTATCATACATGATAGAATCCAATGGAAACCTTGCAACCATAAAAGCCACTATACACAATTATGCAAAGTCTCTCATGGGTATATAGAAAGAGTGCATACAACTAAAATAACATCAAGTGGAATCCATACATGGCCCAAATTACATATAAACAAAGATCTTCTAAATGGACTAAATGGAGTCCAAAAAAATCATGCTACAAAAAATAATTACATATCTAACAAAATCCTGGCTTATACTGGGATTTTATTCATCAATAGCACATTTTTTCGCCTCTTCTAGGTTCTAGCCCTTGCCTCTACCCGCAATCTGGGAGTTGTTCTTGCAAGGGAATTAGTCGGCACCTCACAATTTTGATGAAACTTCATAATCCAGGCCTTAAAATAAGCTAGAGGAGCTTCCCAATCAACATATGCACATATGACATTTTATGTACACATGCATATGGAAATTGGAATTAATACTTGAATTTAGGACATAAATTTAAAATGAAAAAATGTTAAATGTTTATTCTTTACTGTAAAATTCAAAATGAATTTTAAAATTTAAATTATAAATTTAGTTTCTGTTGTTATTTGTCGTACATTAGTTTTACATTTTTCATTGCTTAGAGATGTCATTATACAACATGTTTATTTTTCTAATGGTATTTTATTTGTATTTATGATTGCAGTGGCTACTATGGACCACAATGCAGAGATATTGAGAGTTATTGGTCATCTTAGAGAGATTGGTTCTTCCTAGAGGGCTGGAGATGAGCTCCATCGCTCCTTGTCACCATCTTTGCTGACAATAGTTGATACGATCGCTGGATTGAGTGATGCTTTGTATAAGATAGAATCCTACAAGAAAACCAAAAGACGAGAATATGTCGATGGTTTGAGCTATAACGAGACCAAGACGCTAAAAATAACAAAAGAGCACATATATACATTATTCATAGTTCATGGGATGAATGACATTCCAGAGAGCAACAGGACACATATTTGGATTGGGTGATGCATCTGTCAACCCACTAGAGAGCATTGTATGAACAGATGGTGCATGGTTTTTGATACTCCCCCGCACAACAACAGGGAAGTACCATTGTACTTCCTCCAGAAGCTGTATGCAGAGTTTGTGATAGGAAAACATATCAACTATTTTGACATTTTGGGGTTCCATGGTGTTGGTAGGGGGATGCCCCAAAACCGACCCAATTCTAGGAATAGAGATTCCAATCGAAATATACCTCCACCCTGTGCCCAACTACTGAGGCCAGACATCCCTCTTGCAGATGATATAGTTACCCAGACATGGGAGGTATTTCTTACTCTAGCTGAGATGGCTTCTCGACACACCACAAATATTGACCAGGCAGGATTGTCTTCCTCTTATGGAGTACAACAACCAGCTTCCTGTGGTAGAGGACCATCTATTGGTGTGGATAGACCGACATACCATGTGCACCAGTGAATCACACATGTGAAAAACATGTGGACAATCTTGTAATGGCCGTGGACCAACACATTGTACCTCTACAATGACTGGTGGTCAGGTAAGGACATTGTTAAAACTCTATTGTTGTTCAATTTTTAATTTTTCCATATTGTACACATATTAAAATATTTTTAATATATGCAATTTTTACTCTTACAAAAGCTTGATGCCTCTAAGGGAGGTGGTAGTGAACCTGGTGTGGTTGTATCCAAGGCTCAAACAACCAACACTGAGCTAATATTTCAACATGTGTCATTTTGTTAATACATGTGTTCATCTTGATTGATTTGTTAAATGGTATAATATTTACAATTTTTGAATTTGCAAGAACCCCATTTTGAACCGGATGCTAGAGACATTGATCTTAGAAAATTACCCCCAGGTGGATTTTATGATTACCTCAGGAATGTAAGTACATGGTTAATGATTGAATATTGGTCAAATTATTTAAATTTATTACTGGATACTCCTTTATAGATTGCTAATATTTATTATTTTAAACCTTGTAGATGTTATATGGATCTGCAGAGGGGAAAGAAATTGCTGGAAGTGGTCTGTCGGACCTCAACTTGTGTACGTTAAAAGTTTGTAAAGATTGCATTTATCAGTTTGTTTAATTCATGGAACATCATTGACAGAAATTAAATTCTTAAACAGAAATGAAAAGCAAAACTGATAAACATATGTGGGAAAAACAACACAGAAACCGAGAGTCACAAATAGAAGTTGATAACGGAGTTCACCCCTTCATTGGGCTACGTCTCCGGGTCCCTCTCCAATGGGTGCCGATCCAATTAATCTCTTTGAAATGGTACAAAATGGTCCTGGAATCAAATTCAGCAATAGAAGAACAGAATACTGGCCAAAGCCTTCAAGACTCCTCTCTTAAACATTACAAATTCGACTTCAAAGGACAAAGAAGCCAAATTATAACAACGTACAGTCGACTTTATATACAAACAGTATCTGGACATTTACATCAAAACTCTCTCTCTGTAAAATCAACTCAGTAGCTATAAAACATAATGCTGTACCAACAGTCTTCAAGACCTCCTCTCTTTAAAGTTACAAACTGGAAGCAAATAAGCCAAATTATAACAAAGAATACAGTCGACTGGAACAGAAAACAACAAATGAGAATTTTACAGCAAATCTCTCCTCACAACAGAAACACGATGCCCTGTGCTCTTAAAAAAAACCTCTCTCTTCAATGTGGCCAAAATCACCTTTATAAAAGCGTTCAGTCCCTGGATAAGTAATGGTTCAACTTGTTTTATCATCACAGCTGTTATCTTCTTCATTTTCGTTACAACCATAAACTA
Organism: Pseudotsuga menziesii; assembly: GCA_001517045.1. Taxonomy (NCBI): domain Eukaryota; kingdom Viridiplantae; phylum Streptophyta; class Pinopsida; order Pinales; family Pinaceae; genus Pseudotsuga; species Pseudotsuga menziesii. Next base: position 4,081 of record LPNX010929940.1, on the reverse strand, counting down.
AAACTGAACCATGCGATCCTGCCAAATCACCGCACAAGCGTTATGTTACCATGACGTTCCATAATCCTGAAACGTTGCAAAAGGCTTTTCATATGCTATACTCTTGACCGTATTAAAAATGGAAAATTCGCCATATGTTCCCATTTAATGTGACATTGCAACCGCCACCCAATATAACGTAACCGCCAGCTAATTGCACACCCAATGCAATAAACATTTGATGTTACCATTTTATCTGCGGGGTTTGCCACAAATGTTGCAGCATCCACAACGTCGCAGCATACGTGACCACGTGGGATTTTCTCGAACCAGGAAATGTTCCACTCGACGGTGCGCAACCTGCGCGGCCCATGCTATAACTGCGCGGCTCATGCACAACTGCGTGACCCATGGATAACTGCGCAGCCCATGCACAACTGCGCGGCTCATGCAAACTGTGCGGACCATGCAAAATTACACGGCCCATGCACAACTACGCGGCCCATGCACATTTGTGCAGCTCATGCAAACTGCGCGGCTCACGCAAACTATGCGGCCCATGCATAACTGCGCGGCCCATAAGGCTAGTCTTGTACTATGTTTAGCATATGAGTAAAAAAACCAGATGTTATGTTCTTTGAACCATAGATTAATAACCATTGTACCATATTGGATCAGTGTAATTTTAGAAGATGAATAATCCACCGGATCAGGGAGATATGTCCAAGGAAGGGATAAATATATTACAACATGCTATTTATTCAGTACATATTATTCCATCCATTCAATTCCATATCTAACTATGGTAACACTTTATGACTTCAAGCATCATCGCAAATTCTTGCACCACCCCTTTGGTTTGGGTCTCCCCATAGTCCAAATGTAGATAACTGTGTTTTCTACACCAGGTAACCCTCTTCCTTAAAAAGAGCGGGTGTCTATGATGATAAACCTAGTCATTCCATGGTAATGTACACACTTCCAATGGAATTTGTTGGTTAGCTTTGAATTCACTTAAAAACTATTTTTTTCTTAATTTTATTTTCGCGTGTTTTCAGGATCAGGATGTAGAGTCATCCATGCCAAACCTTATTGAGGTTGTTGATGTTGCAGTCAATGATGCATCTAAAGTATAGATTAGTCACACAGAGGTAAATCTACTTGAATATTTGTAATTGTACAGCTCATTTGTATTCTCTATGGACATGTACGATGTCTAACTATTTTATCATTTGGTGAATGTAGCCACACCCTGGTACATTAGTGCATGCGACTGAGGTTGATGTTCAACCTATGAATCCTCTTGCTCCTGAACAAATCCAGTCTCATTCCCAGGAAGACATTTTTTCGATGAGATGTTCATTATTTACATAATTGGTTAGTACTTTCTCATTCATGTACATGTTGATAATTGTTGAGATAATTGACATAGTTTTTTTTATTCGCGGAGAAGCATTCTAGAGAGACTTTCTGCACAGAGGAGGACACCAGAGGCATCTATACCCTGGATGGATGTAGTGAGTGTTTTTTTTATGTACAATTGAGCCATATTTTAAAATTTCAAACTTCGTTATTACTGGACAATACTATTTCAGTTACATGATCAAGAAATATTGTCATTGATTTGCAATATCCAGAGATGCACAATGGTCGTGGAAAAAAGCAACAAGCATTAGGGTTGATAAAAAACAAGAGAAAGTTAGAGTTTTTATGTGTTAGTCCAGGACAGAAATGTATTTTCTATACAAGAGGAAGCTAGAATATAGGACTGTGGTCTAGGACATATGTATTTTTGTTTGCATGTACATTAATGATGTCTTTGATACATGTACATTGATAGGCCAGATAAGGGCCTTCTAATTTTGTATTATAACTTTCATGATATAAAAAATATTTCATATCAAGGCTCGAGATCTTCATGGTTCAGTCTTTCAAGTGTGATTATATATGTTTGGCCAAGAATGTTTCTATGTGTAATGTTCCCAATTTTTTATATATTTTACGATTGCATGGAGATATCAGTTATAAATTTGAGAACAGTGCACAATTACAATATTACGTAATGACAAAAATGTACATTTTTTTTACCACGATCCAATTGCATATACAATGTTAAATTGTATTCACAAAGACGAAACATACCTAACACACATAAGCACCCATAATAGCTAAGCAACTGGTCCAGCTAAGTGGAATACAAAAGAACCTTACCCACATAACAACCTAACAAACTTTTAAAGGATGCATGAAGTTGACACACCTAAGTGATGCACGTGTGTGGTCTACATAAATGAAATTGGTGTTTGGCATTATGTCTTTCATTTAACAAATATATGGGATGCACATCAAACCTAAAAGTATCCAAGTATAAGGTTGATTCAAAATAATGGTTGTGATTATATCTTGCACATTAGGTATGTCCTGCACATTATTTTATCATTTTGTTAATGTACAATGGAATTTGATGAATCACCTCAAGGAACAACTTTGGAAGAGATGAAAATTATGTGTGATTTATTATAGTTTAACTTTGATTGGAGAAGTACTATTATGAATCTTGTTTTATAAATTTATGTTTATGGCGTAATATTCAAAACATTCGCAGTGTGAATATATATATTTTGTAATAAAGGAGTAGTAGGTTGGCCACTTGTTTCTAAACATAAACATGTTCCATTACATGGTTAATGACATAATGGCATTGTCTCCTAAAAGGTTTATTATGGTGATAGGGATAGTTTATATAGGGAATTATCCAAGGAAGAGTTTTTCACTACATTGTCTTATATGAAGAATGCTAAATATATAGGTATATGTGAACAACTTATATCCTTTTGAGTTTTACAGAACATAATTGTGGGATAATATTCATGATGGGATGGTTTACATTTGCTTTCAACTTGACACTCTTCCTTTGGATAAAGTGGAAAATGCTAGGTTTATGTGAAACTTGAGTTGTTAGACACATTTTTCTCTTCCTTAGGGTCCATGTTCATTGCTAATAAAACCAACTTTTGATTAGTATGTTTGGATGTCTCTCTAGACTGCACCCCTATTGCTTGGCCTTATATAAAGTCTGTTGTTGATGCATGATGTTTAGGGATTCCCTTTGGATTTGGGTTGTTGTCAATCACAATGTGGGATTGATGTTCCAAGAGATTACCACCTATGTTTCGTATCTAGTACCATAAGGACCTTCCATTTGGATGGGAGTTCATATTCTTCGAGAATATCATCTTTCTTATCCATCCTATCAATTTCATTTTGATTTTACTATTAAGTCTATTCACATGGGATTTTGTTACCTCATACTTCCTTCTTGCCACAATTAAATCATGTGCCGCAATTGATTTCCCAGTTCTTATGTGAGGTCTCCATGTTCTTCATTTCTTTAGCCATTTCCTCCTGCATTTCATCATGCAAATGCTCACATATCTTGGATGAATAGGATAAATTAATATGGAAACAACCTTCTTTCAAATTTATAGTCTCACGAATGATATGAGATCCTACGATCAATTCCCCTCCACGCAGAGATTGACAACTCATTTATCCCTGATGAAAACAAAAACACATCATATTTATTGCTTGATAATGATGGGAAATAATTCAAGTTCAACACCTCACAACATGTAACAGAATTCTCAACATCTACACATGGAATAATAGTTTGCAACAAGTATTTTTTCAATAGGGGAAGATCTACAGTCACATTAAAACAAATATCAATTAATACTTCTTTCCAATTCTATGTCATACCCTATTGTAGGTATCCTTTATTTTCTGTGATGCCAATCAAACACAAACCATCATCATATATTTTTAATACCACCTCCTACACGCTTTCAGGGGCACCCTTTGAATCCATACATGGGGCATAGAATGGAAATTTTGCATCAAAACAGGGATGTGTGTTTGTGTGTGTGTGTGAGAGAGAGAGAGAGAGAGGGTTCAGGAATAGATATGGGGGTGTCGGTTAGGTGTAGTTGGATGAGTTGAGGAGTGAGAGAGAGCAAAGGAGGGGGGGTGTTGGTGGTAGGGAGAGACACAAGGATGTGTCTATATGTGTGTGTACGAGAGAGAGAGAGAGAGAGGAGGGGGG